>WSTG01000571.1:0-16219 GCA_019616325.1 Ceratobasidium sp. 394
ATGTGTCAGTTTACAGCATTAATGGTCCATTTGAGTCAGTTTGCACCAGGTAATCCCTTATGATCAAGGAAAACACAATCTCATGGGCACTCAGAAGCATAGGAAAATCAAGCCAGGCTCACTTGGCATTTGTCTGCAGTGCAGGTGAGCCATAGGTCGTGAAATGCTGCCACAGTGCACCAACCATACTGGTCAATGGGCTCTCAACCCTCACTTGCACCAGACTTTGGTGACTTTTGGTGAGGTTCCTGGGCAGCAGGCGCTCCAACTGTCTTGCATGTGCAAGCACCTGTTCACAGAGCATCCACCAACAGACTCCGTTGGCTCCCATGTCAGCTCAGTCCTGCTACATTGCAGCATAAATGGTGTCTGGTAGGGAGGATGACTGTATCACAGTGCTGCTCCAACAGGACAGAGCAGCTGAGGCAGGCTGAGAGTGATGCCATTGTGTCTGGCCTGTTCAAATACCCCTAGCAGTGCCCCAAACATGTTCTCCGCTGATGGCTGGCTGGTGTGGTAGCTCTGATTGTTGTTTCCCCAGGGTACCAGATTGTGCTGCCCATACTGGCACAGCATTGGAAGCAGTGTGGCCACAAGTTGGCCCACAGATGGAGCTCAGGTAGTAGCCCCACCAGCCATAGGTGCAAGCTGCCCAGGCTCTTGGATGCTCATCCACTGGCCAGACACCATTTCCAGGCTAGGCCACCACAAAATTGATCGTAAAAACTGATTTGCTGTCTGGGCCATATCTCTGTGAAAACCAGGCCAAACAGAACCAAACAACTTGTAAAATGTTGCTGAGAAGCCAGGCCAGATTGGACCAAGATATGAGCTTATGTAAGCATAAGAATGATGGTTGACAAGGGTCCCATTAGTGATGGCAGTTTTTTACGATCAATTTTGTGGAGCACTGTACATGAGGAGTCCGCAGTCCGCAGTCCGCAGTCCGTAGTTCGTACACATCACGTGCCAGGTCACATGTAGTGACGACTGACGTTAGCGCGGCTCCAAATCTTATAAGAGCCGCTTCGTAATCCTAGGGTCACATGATCAGTTGTGGTCATGTGACGTTGTGTTACGTAAGTTGTTTGGTTTCACGATGGCAACTGACAACTGACGTCTGCATTACCAGGGAGAGATTACCACACGTCAGTGTTACATTATGGTGGTTACATGTCACATGACGGGTAATGGTCATGTGACGTTGTGTTATGTAAGTCGTTTGGTTTCACGATGGCAACTGACAACTGATGTCTGCATTACCAGGGAGAGATTACCACACATCAGTGTTACGTTACGGTGGTTACATGTCACATGACGGGTAATGGTCATGTGACGTTGTGTTATGTAAGTCGTTTGGCTTCACGATGGCAACTGACAACTGACGTCTGCATTACCAGAGAGAGATTACCACACGTCAGTGTTACGTTACGGTGGTTACATGTCACATGACGGGTAATGGTCATGTGACATTGTGTTACATAAGTTGTTTGGCTTCACGATGGCAACTGACAACTGACGTCTGCATTACCAGGGAGAGATTACCACACGTCAGTGTTACGTTATGGTGGTTACCGGTCACGTGACCTGGAGCTTGACTTAGACGGTAACAGCTAAGTCCCGAAAAATAAAGAAAATATGGGTCTTCCCTGGGTAGGTCACAACATTCCTGACGCTTGCGATCGCGTTCGGTGTGCCATTGGCGAATCAACGCGAAAGCGAGGAGGTAAATGAGCAGTGCCGTGCGAAAGGGCATGTCGTGTAACCCGGGACGATATGGCAGTAGACCTAGAGCGTGTAGTGTGGGCAGGAGGCATCACCTGTCTCAGTGCAATTAACATCTTCACATGTCCCAGGTGCTTGACCTGGCGAATAACATATGTCTCAGACCCTCACCTTTTGGTGACCTTTTGGCAATGTTCTACACATCCCAGACGATGACCTTGTGAGGTCCTTGGGGTCTTGCCTGGATGTTAACCTTGTGTCTCAGGTGGTCTGTAGGGTAGTTGATGATAATGATGCATGTATATAGACATCTCTAATAGATAACATCATAATCCAATGTGTATGTTATCTGTTGAGTAAAGGTTGTCCACCAATATAGCAAAACTTGTTGAGATCACGCAGTGGAGGTAGCAAAGGCTTAGGAGAAGAGACCGTACTGGATTGAGTGCTACAGAACGAGTACAGTGTATCTAGCTTTTTATACAAAGGAGACACGGGCTACTCGGGCTGCGGATCGGCACAGAACTGAGAAAGAATGCAGACAGAGGAATCTTCACGTGGACAGGACCACATGGTTACATCGTGAGAACCAAGACGACAATGACACGTAGCCGAAGGAAGATGATAATCACGGGTAATAGTAACAGTGTGAGAGTAATACACACATAGACGATTGTCCTTGATAACGTCCATCGGTAACCCAAACGAGTGAAATTCCATGTTAGCGTGGACTGATCCTGACGCTGACTCACTCGTATCCCAACAAAACTATTACTTGCCTAATTAGAACATTCATAGCTTTCACTAGATTGAAACCAATTATGGGATGTCAGTGATAACATCTTTGGGTATGATGTTATTAAGCTACATATGAGTCTGGATTTAGCTATATGCAATAACATTATATGTGCTGGGGATATTATCTCAACCAAATCGTGTGGGGCTCCGGAGCGCCAGCATGCTCCTGATTATAAACGAGCGCTCACGAGCGCGGTGAGCACCGTGCTCCTTTGTCTCCTAAGCGCTCGTTTATAATTAGGAGCACACACGAGCAAACACCCGACTACCAAGCGCTCCGGAGCTCTTGTGGATTTTGCCAACGATCGCCACATGCCGTGTGATGTTATCCACACAAGGAGGCAACAACCAACCATGAGCATCTATTCAATTGTTAATAACATTAATCTGCTCTGTTAATAACATACTCCTGATTCTATAGCTTATGGGAATACTGGCACAAATACTATCATCTCGTACCAGGGTATGTTATTTAAACTACCAATAGTTTGAGTAACATCATTACTGGGTATCAATAACATCGCCCCTGCGCATATACCTACCCTACCAGATTTTGTTACATTCCACAAAGAATCACTTATGCTAGAGTGCTGACTGCACATGCATCATCTCATATTCAGCTATGTTACCTAACTAAGCTGTTTGCTGCAGCCTGTCAAATCCATATTACGTATCATGAGTAGACTGTTCCCTGATATTGTTCTCCTCTTACTGCTATTTGTTAGGCTTAGGCATGTTATGTGCTTTGAGGCGCTGACGCCACAATGATGTTAGTGGTAAATACCATTATATTAGCTACAGGGCATACATGCTGACAGTGTGTAGATGTTATTTGCGAGTACCCTCATTTTGGCTACAGGCCATACATGTTGACACCATACTGATGTTACTCGTGAGGAGCATCATTTCAGCCTTGAGCTGTACACGTGAATGCGACACTATGTTACTAGTCATAGTATCATTGCATTGGCCGAAAGTTATGCGTGCTGAAGCTACAATGATGTTAGTGGTAAATACCATTATACCTGCTACAGGGCATACATACTGGCGCCGTATAGATGTTACTAGAGAGTAACCTCATCTCGGCTACAGGCCATACGGGTTGACACCATACTGATGTTACTCGTGAGGAGTAGCATTTCAGCTTTGAGCCGTACACGCCAACACGACACTACATTAGTCGTAAATATCACTGCAGTGGCTGAAAGTTGTGCATGCTGATGCGGCAATGATGTTAGTGGTAAATACCATCATATCAGCTACAGGGCGTACATGCTGG
Organism: Ceratobasidium sp. 394; assembly: GCA_019616325.1. Lineage (NCBI taxonomy): Eukaryota > Fungi > Basidiomycota > Agaricomycetes > Cantharellales > Ceratobasidiaceae > Ceratobasidium > Ceratobasidium sp. 394. The sequence goes on from WSTG01000571.1 coordinate 3,803, forward strand.
CGCTGTATAGATGTTACTAGCGAGTAACCTCATTTTGGCTACAAGCCATATGTGCTGATGCCCGATAGATGTTATCTGTGTGTAGCGGTATGTCGGCTATGAGCTGTATACACCGACGCCTTACCAATGTTTAAGTTGCAAGTATCATCATACTGGCCGCAGGTTGTGCGGCTGATGCTACAATGATGTTAGTGATAAGTACCATCATATCAACTACAGTGTGTTCATATTGACACCAGTTAGATGTTACCGGCCAGTAACCTCATTTCAGCTACGGGTCACACGCATCGGCACCATACTGATGTTACTTGCAAGTAGCAACATTTTGGCTATAAGCCACACACACTAACACAACACTAATGTTAGTTGTAAGTATCATCACATTTGCCGCAAGTCGCACGTGCTAACGCTGCTATAATGTTAGTGGTAAATACCATTATATCAGCTACAGGGCATATATGCTGGCACGATAGAGATGTTACTGGCGAGTAACCTCTTTTTGACTATAGGCCATACATGCTGACACCAGATGGGTATTACTGGAGAAGGTTGCATCACTTTATGCACTAATGTAGCACCGTGCCAGGTTTGTTTTCTTTACACATTCTCGCTGGCACGATTAGTTTAGATAAGACGCAATTCATTCAAAATTTCAAGTTCTACGATACAGGCTCGGGACGTTAATAAAAATGGGATGCTAGCGGCGGCGTTTCTTGCTTGTACCACGGCCGGCCGTACCTTCACTCGTTCTCCCCTTCCTCGTTTGCGAGGATATAGCAGCCGATTCGACCACAGCGGCTTGTGTGATGGCTCGCGTCGTACGAGTAACAGCGGGTTCCTCGGGAAGTTTGAGTTGAGCACGGCTCTGTGTATTTTTTGGGCGATTGGTGGATGAACTCGGAGCGCTCGGAGATGGAGTTGGCACCGAGGTTGAAGCCTCGTCGGTGGGCGAGTGGGTGGGCAGGGCATGTTCCTCGCCCACATCTTTCGCGGACGGTGGTTCAGGATTCGTTGGTGGTAAAGCTTCGGAGCGTGGCCGAGAGGGCATGGGTGGGGCGGAGGTGCTGATGGACGTGGTGGGATTGGTTGGGGCATCAATGCCAACGTTCTCCTCCTCATCGTGCCCGTTAAGCTCGTCAATAACCTTCAGATGATCTATTAATGTATAGTTAGACGAAAATATAGTTAATATCAAGTAAAAAGGTGACTTGCCTTCTAGCCCGTTCGGGATCTCCTCTGCGCGTGGGGAGCCAAAACAATACCAGAGTGGAGCGTTGTGTTTTTTTTCGAACGGCCGACCGAGAGACCTCCACATGGCCTTGCGCTCCGTACGAGATCGTTCATCCAACTTGCTTGCCGCCTTGGACCATTGGAGCAGAGGTTGGACCACAGCGTAGAGTGCGGGACCACTAGTCAAGATGGTATCATCGGAGTCAAACACAGAGCCTGGCAGGTCCTTTGCCCATTCCGTAGTGAGATCGTGGAAGGCCCGGAGCTCTTTGTAAACCCAGCAGAGCTCGACAGTGCCTTTCAGAAGGCGCCTATGGTGCTTATCAAGCTCTTCGCGCTCCAGATCGCCAGTAGTAGCAGCTTGAGCTTGCACAGCGTCAAAGTCGGAGACGGCAATATCGAGCTGAAGCGCTGCGCGTGCGGTTTCAGCCAGGTGGGGAACAAATTGAAGCACAGCGGGCGCGGTGATTTTGGCGCGTGACCAGGCACGTCGGCGAGCCAAAAGGAGTTGGGCAAGTGGCTGGATCGGGCCGGGAAGGTGGCAAGTGGCATCCTTGACGTCACGGATTTCTTGGCCATAGCTAGTTGTATTTGTTTGAGCCAACGAGCCCCACGCGCGCAGAGCAGCTTCTACCCTTGCTATCGTGGCCACTAAGACTGTGATGAGCGCTGGGTAGGACTTTGGCAGAGGATCGAGAGATGCGGCAGGGAGAATGGGGAATGGGCCTAATACGTGTTCCGTGTCGTCTGGTGGAGGCGGAACTATAAAATGATAACATCAGTATATACTTGGCATGGTGGTAGGATTATGTACGCACGAGGATGGAAAATTTTGAAACAGTCATCGGCCAAATGGGCTGAAGAGTGCGGAGCGCCATCCTCGTCCATATGTACATCCATATCATTGGCACTATATGAGAACCCGTCTGGGTTGAACTCGTCGTCGTCGCCAGGCCTGCGGTCCATGGTGTCAAAGTCTTGCTCGTCGCTCGATTTATCTGAGTCGCCACTAATTGCTTCATCCGAGCCAGAGCCACCTCCGGTACGCTTTTTTCGCCCTTTGACGCGACGCGGGCGAGAGCCGGTCTTAGGGACCTTTTTGGTTCGAGGGACAACGGAGGTTGGCGGGGGATGGGATGGCGGCCTAGCAGCAATAACCGGTGCTTGAGACGGCGTAACGTCAGTTTCGGGTCCGAGCGGCTGGGTGGCGAGGGAACCTTCAGACTGGCGGGCAACCAAGGTTTGAGCCAGAATCTTGATGCTCGACTGAATGGTCGCAAGCAGCTGACGCCCCCAGCCGAGGACGGTAGTATATTCGTCGAGGGGGAACTGGGAGATATCGTAGGTGTCCGGTTGGCGCATCGGTGGCGTGAAGTCCCCGTTAATCGCGGCGAAATTAAGTATAAGCTTGATAATGGCACGGGCGATCCAAACTGCACCGTTGCGTTCGCCCACGAGAGTTTTGGTTGGGGCATGACGGATCAGAAGCAATTCGAGCATGTCCTCAAACCACAGGTGGATATATCGGAAACGGGAGTGGGGTTCGGCTAGAGCGCGAGGAACAAAGTAGCCGATGGGGAGCCAAAAATCCACAAAAAACTGGAGCCCGTCAATGAGGGCATCGGGTGCGAGTGGCAGTAGCGCGGGCATAGCATTGGCATATTCGCCGACCCAAATACCCGAAGGCGTCTAAAATTGGCGTTAAACTCGAGTCAGTAAATATCGTTTGACGTGAGTCAATGGCTGGCTTACCGAGGCGGGTAAGTGGGCCTGCAGGTCATTGATCGCGTCGATGAGCTCAAGTATAACCGAGCTGCACTCGGCTGGGAGAGAGCTGCACCACTTGGTGAGCAAGGCCTTTTCTTGGCCGTCGATCACAGAGGTCAGGTTTGCGGGGCCAGTTGGAAGCCCATGGTGCTCGGGTAGAATATCGTCCTTTGCAGTCTGTGAAGCTACCCTTTTCGATCTCGCCGCCGCCGCCGCCGTCGCCTTGGCCTGATCGAGAAATTTGGCGTACTCCAGGCTCTCGTCGTCGTACTGCATACCGCCCGGGGCATGGCAGGAGGTGATCGTTTTGTCGAACTCGAGGACCCAGCACTCCTTGTTCGGGGCGATTGTTTCAAGCCGACGCGACGATTCTTGGCTGAGAGCAGGATCGATGGGGTGTGGACCGGCCAAAGTTTTCGAGAACTGGATATACCGCTCGGGAGGAATAGCGCCGGTTTGACAGAGAATGAAATACTCAAGCCATGTAACGACGACTGACATACGGAGGTCGTTGGGGTCACCGAAGCCAACACCAGGTGGGCGGCGGTCGGGAGCGATCCATGCGTCGAGGTCAGCACTGATCATCTCCCATGGGACCTTGCCGTGGCCGCCTCCGAAATCTGGCGGGCAAATGGTTAGCATCATCAACAGCGGTGGAAGGCAAATAATATAACTCACTCCATAGCTTGGTGAACACCTGCCGATGTATCTTTTGCATGTCGGCAAGCTTAAGACCCCCGATTGGAGGGACGAGAGGGAATTTGTCCCGCGTGAGGTCGGGGGTTATGGCTGGCTGGGGGGCTTTCGGCTTGATATCTTGATCTGCGCCGTATCTGTTAGCTAATTTAGAGAAATAAATAGAAAAGCACGTACTGGCCGTCACCCGAACCCACGACTTTATCCAAGTGACAATCTGATCAACCTCCGGAGCGTCCTCGAGGTCGGCCATGCTCTCCGTGACAATCCTATGGGTAGAAAATTAAGTACCAGGATCTGAGAGTACAAAGAAACTTACGTTCTAATATTATAATCGTCATTCTGGTCTTGATACAACACCTGGGAGTTGACCTTTATCCCTGCAACCCGATCGGCCTCTTTTAGCAATGCTTCATGCTGAGCGATGAACCGATCAATATAACTAACCGCAACTGGGTGGTGAGTCATGCTCTCCGGTTTATGATGAAAAACTACGTACTTAGCTTTCTCATCGCCACTCAATGCGCACAGGGAGCGAATGACCTTAAGACGCTCAGCCGCCATCTCCCGGTACTTTGTCTGCTCGCTCGGGGGTAGCGTGCCAAAAAATCTGATGGTGAGAGAGCGACGAGAGCCGACGTTGAGAGTGACGTCGGGATGATCAGTCTCGTACTGTTTCATGAGCTCGTCGAACGCTTCGGGGTTCTCCTGCCGCCAAATATCGTGCCCGTAAATCCTCTGTTTTGCGACCATCGAAGGTTTGGGCTTCACACCCTCGGTTTTACGATTTGAGTGATTCGTAAGGTACGCATAGACCTTCTATTAGTTCAATGGTAAATTTAATATGTAAAATTCGAGTTAAATGTAAAGAAAATACACTCACCTGGCCGAGAACCACTTCATACTGTGTGCGTGCTTCCGACGAAAGCGAAGGGTACACTTCGTCGCAAAACGGGCCGATGAATTGGTCTTGGGTCCAGGTGCGACCGTTTGACGACTTCGTTCCTCGCTTCATGATACGGTTGCGGAATGGCTCGCCAATGAGCTGATTCCAGAACGCCCTGTGTTCATCGGTGAGATTTTCGGGCAAGGCAGCAACTTTGGGGAGGAGTTTGGCCTGAAGGAGTTGTCGCTGGAGCTTTGATCTAGAGACCGCCGAAGACATGTGTAGCGCGAGGAGAGGGGACGAAAAATATCGTCTGTCGCGGGGCGATAGTATCCATTGTTAGAGCTGGATTTTATACGCTACCCCGATAAGAGGAGAGGATGTGGCGGCGGTTGGGGTTCACAGAGGAGATGAGTGTAACGTAACACTTCACTTCTGCTGGTCACTTCTCTTCGGCCAAATATGATCGCTGAGTTCTAATGACTTGGGAATGATTTCCGTCACATGCACATGATACCGACTCGGCAATTATCATCCACTCAAAGTCTTCATGGTTGGTTAATCCCATTTCGCCGTATATGCGTTATCTATAGCTATATTTCAATCTCTCTTATGTTAGAATCACTTCTCTTTGTGCGCGCCGCACGATTGGCAAAGTTACAGCACTGTTAACTATTGGATAAAGCTCAATCCAAACTGGGCGGGCTCTTGATCGGGCAAAGAGTTGCTCCCCAGCCAGGCACTCTCATATCGTACATTCACATTCAAATGGCTAGTGCAAATTCATGGCCCGCGTGGTCGCTATCGTTGCACAATCGACATGGGGATGACCATGGACATTCCGGACGTAGGTTTCAGCCCCCGCTGTGGTCACCCGAGACCAGATAGCATCGTGTGCAATGAGCTCAGATGATCGTCCGCCAAGCTGCGGCCGAACACATGCTGCACATTGCACGGTCGCTGCTACCACGCACGCGAGGCTACTCAACCTGCGGGCTATTTCAGCCAGCAGGAAGCACAGCAATAGCAGGCTCGACCTAGACTTCCTGATAAGAGAAAACACCCGGGTGTATGCGCCAATGCGGCGATCAGAGGACGCATGTCCGCTGCCGCTTTGAGGCGTATACGATGTGACATGCAACTTAACAATCACCCCAATACCCCACAAGTAGTTCACGTGTTGTGTTAGTCTTAGCCTTTTCCATGTTCAACTTAACATCGCAACCCAATATTTAACACACAAACGTTCACTAGACCTGTTCCTATAACCCGTCTAAGTTTATGTGCGCTTGAACATGCATGTATCTGCCCACATGGCCGGCGTACGCATATATGCTGGCAATTATGTATGGTTTACACGAAACTACATGAGGCACAAATCGGCAGTAGCTGGTATCGCGTATGGGTATGCACACGCGTTGCCTTGCACCAAACGTGCGTGGCATTCATCAAGCACACTCCGGGTCAGTGCCTGGATACAGTGTGCGTTTGTGCAAACACTATATGTGATTGGCGCGATTGGTCCAGATTTCAGAAGCCAATCCATGGACCTTGAAGCGATCAGTGTCCAATAAGCGGACAATGTTTTTGTTGCTCAACGCCACAAGCGCTGCTCAGTCCATGCAGGCCACGTTTGCCGACCAGAAGTCCGACAACCCCGATGGTTCCACGTCAGTCGGTGGTGGCCTTGAGCACCCGGAATGCGGGTTACCCTTGGCATTTCAACGGGGTCCCATTCAGACCTCCGGCCTAGCCCCGCTTGGTAGTCTCGAGCTGGACGATTGTCATGCAATGTGTGATGATGCCCTTGTCTCTCTACGGCGTCGCTTTCACAAACCCATCCCTTGTAAACTACACATATTGACAATCCTACTCAGCAACTGCGGCCGCTGTTGCCCCAGAATGATACGAGGCAGCCTCGGCCGAAACCTCCGCAATCTTCGGCAATACAGGAATGGGTGCGTGATTGCGAGCCCCGTTCCCGAATACGTGCTCATATGAATACTCATTCTAGAAATAACCATGGATGCGCACCGGATGTTTCAACCTGTGCTTGGCGTGGCTAGACCGTGATACGAAGTAACCACGTCTGTTAATAAAATCATGCAAAAATTAGATGAAGTTATTGGGGATGTCAATGGGTATTGGACAGAGGAATGGTGTGCCATAAATTACCCCCCCCCCCTCCGCCATGGCTGCAAAACGAGCCAAGTTTGTTCACCGCATATCTGGTCGGGATGATCCTGTCGTCCAATTCATTGTTCATAATCGCTCCTCGGCTCAGCCATCCAAGGCGTCTAGGGGTACTCACCGAAAGCGTCCACCCAGTTCTCGAATCGTCACCTTCAGTGCTGAGGGGTCACTTCGACCTAATACTGAGCAAATGACGCAGCTTCCATACGACGGCCTTCCAGAGGCTGTCGACACCTCTGCCCTTGACGAGTTTGAGTTTGTACTCGATGACTTGGCGCCGACGAACGAGATGCCGGAGCTTGGCGAGACGAATCCGAGTAGAAAGGTGAACTCAAAACTCATAGATACGTTAATATTCGGCTCACCTTTGTTACATAGACCGCCAATATACATCTCGCGTCATGGTTGGCTGAGTCTTCGCAGGATTATCTTGCGACATTATACGACCGCGAGGCCCCCCCCGCTACTGGCCTTTGCGATGAATGTCACCAAGAGGCAAAGGTACTCTACCGATGCCAATCGTGCCATAGTTCAAGCCAATCGTGCGCTGCTTGCCTCGTTTCAGCACACCGTCGTCTCCCCACCCATCGTATCGAACGCTGGGATGAGGCTATTTGGACCGAGGCATCTCTCAGCGATCTCGGATACATTCTGTGTCTTGGCCATCACGGGGCCACCTGCACTGACAACCGCGCTTCGTCCGACATCCTCGTTGGCGACTTGAACGGCTTCACCACCGTCAACGTGAAATACTGCACGCATCCCGGAGCACCATCAAAGGCTCTACAGTTGCTCTCGATCGGCCTTTTCCCTTGTTCCGACCTTCATCCTCGCTCTGCCTTTACGATTACTCTGCTCGAGACTTACAATGTTTTTCTCACACTCGGTCGAACTTCGGCACACAAGTTCTACTCGGTCCTCGAGCGCCTGACAAAGCCAGGGTTTCCCGGAGATGTCAAGGATCGGTACCAAGAGCTGATGGCGACACACAGGAAGTACCTCTTCCTATTGAACTTGCAACGATCCGGCTCTGGCTTTGCCAACCACAACGATGACGAACATCCAGGCGACCAAGCGCTTGACTGCGTTGCATGTCCTCGCCTCGGGACCAACTTTGATTGGGTGGAGGTGCTCGAAAATGAACGGTGAGTTTCAATTCTTCAGCTTACCACTCGTGTCATAAAATAATGTTTTTTTTTTATTGTTGTTTGAAGTCCGTGGTTTAGAACGTTTATGAGCTATGATGGGAATTTCCGGAGTGTTCGCAAGTCGAAGAAGGTCGAAGAAGGCGATCTCTGCCTTTCGGACGATCTAGGTTATTTCTCGGCTAAGGAGCCGTACAAGGAGTGGACAGAACAGGTAGCGCAGAAGCACCCGCAACGAACGGTAAGTGCAATTGGCTAGTATACATATAGCCAATGCATTGATTACGTGTTTCTGCCGTATAGGAAAAGCCAATCTGTGACCATCACAAGGCTGGCAACGACACTTCGGTCCGCTGGGCCGGCCAAGACGTGACGGGAATTGGAGCTTTAACGTGTACAAGCCATAGTTGCTTTGTCCCACGTGGGATGGTCGATTTCTTCAAGGGGGAGCGGTACGTTTATATTTTATCAGACGCACTTTGTTGCTTCGCTTATACTGACGTTGATACAAATTGTTTTTGATAGTTTCATCTACGCCGACTACGTGTTTGCATCGGCCGTTTCTCACCTGACGCGCCGTGGCCCTCTTACCTTTGGACTTACCTACGACGTCTGGTGCCACTGGATTGTCAATTTCAATAAGCGCGCCGAGAACCTCCCTCCTTCAATCTCCCTGCCTCGTTCCTTCGATCTAGTAGGCGGGATTCCCAAGTTCCACTTACCTGGTCACGCCCAAGTTTGTTATGTCCGCTATTCACTCGATCACACTCAATACGTTGGCCGGATGGAGGGGGAGGGCCCCGAGCGTGTTTGGGCACACCTCAACCAACACTCGGGGAGTACCTCAGGACAAGGGCCTGGCGTTCGCACCGATACGATTAATAACCTGGCGTACGAGTGGAACTACGAGAAGATGATCCGCATGGGTAAGTACCGGGTTGAGAGTGTCCTAAACCGACGCTAACAATTTGACAAATAGTACAGCACCTACTCTCGAAGTTCAAGGAGGCCAAAAAGGTGTATCGGCAACAGAAGGCGGTCCATGATGATTTGGCGTCAAGCCTACCACACGACAAAGTCATCGAATGGGAGGCGACACCTTTGGAGCCGGTCCGAGATAGGAATGGGAAGTGGAGTAGCCCATTGATGGACCCCGTTTGGACTGGTGAATAGATACGCCAAAGCAATATGTATTATTACTTTGCTCACAATGAAACTCAGACGGCTCATTTCAATCTGTGATACAATCCGAGTCTGAAAATGAGTCTAACACCGCACGAATCCCTTGAAAGCGTCCTGGAGCGACCCGATGGTTGTCCGAGGGCATAGAGCTTGAACATAGCATGTAAGTCAATTCTAACTATGCTGCTGGCGCCTTATTTATGTTCTCAGGCGTCGTGTTCAGGATGATATTGAAGCCAACAAAGAGCCAACCCCGCGCCAAGCTGATGCTCTGAACAAGGATCACATGAATCTTCGTGACCGATTTGCCCAGCACCAGAAACGCCGGCCCCAGTACATGACCACGCTCGCCGACCAAGAACCCGATCACCCTGACTGCCCAATGCCTGTCGATGGCGAGCCGGAGCACTCGGAACTCGGCCTACCATCTTCATTCCGACAAGAGTCAATTCAGACCGCCGGCCTGGTTTCGCTTGCCAGTCTCGAGCGGGACCTGCGTTGTGCGATGTGCGACGATGCCCTCGACTCTCTTCGGCGTCTCCTCGGGGTGAGAGCTTATGCGCTCAAGTACAAGGATCAACATATACGAGGCGAGGCAGCAACAACGCGTGCCCAAGCTAGCCTTCGTGCTCACAGTGCAAAGATTTCGAAGGCGCGGTGGCGATACAAAAATTCTCGGGCGGCGTTAATTCGTCTTGGCGCAGACGCGACTGTCCTGTTGCGCTATCAAGAAATCACAGACCCTGACCTTAAATCCCTCAAGTCGTACATCGAGGATACCTCGCGAGGTGTCGGCCAGGGCTACACGTCAATCCCTTGGATTTGGATGAACCATTCCGACCTTAACGTCGATGAGTGGCAGATCAATGGTGAGTAATGCACAATCATCCCCGTACAACCCTCCATATCAATATTTTATTCCCAGCTCTACGAACCGAATGGTTCCGATCACGTGAGCGCTACAAACGTTGGGAGGAACAGCTCGTGTTGCTGAAGCGCGAGATGGTAATGACAGTTCGGACGTTCCGAAAGCGTGAGGAGACTTGGGACTGGAAGGCCCAAGTGCGCTGCCCGACGGTGGGGATGCATGTGTATGCACTGAAACAGAGCCGGTTCCATGGAGAACTTGCTCGCCGGGCTTTGCTAGCATTCCAGCTCAATATTCAGGTAAGTTATTTTATCTTGCTTTGTTGTGTATGCTCAGTGTAACCGATGGGTACTACCAGGATGATGTTGTTTCTCTTAGGTGGGCTGAAGACTGGTTTCGGAATCATGTTAATGGTAAGTGTCCGTGTGGCATCCACTGCAATTGATATCCAGATTTGACAAGATCTAGATTTTGGACATCAAAAATCGTCATGATACAGTGAGAATAAGAATGTATGCATGTGGTTTGTTGTGATTTGTATATACTCAGCCAGAATATTGTACTGTCCTGTTCAAGGTACAACATTGATCCCAAGTTGACTGATGTATTTGTATTTGAAATTACAACTCATTGCATTGTTTGGAATTAGTTTATCACCTGGTCCTCAAGATATTGACCCAGAAGGAGTACTCATGGGGGTGCCAGGCACTTTATGTAAGCAGCATTCACCACAAAGTGTATGGTAGTATAACATCAATATGGCGTCAGTACATACATCTTATAGCCAAAATGATGATATATGCTAATAACATTATTTTCACATCACTGTGAGGAGTGGTGTAGTAAGAAAGATAATACCTGCTGATAATGTTATTTTGCTATCACAATGAAACTTCTGGAGTGAAAATAGTGACATTGTGGGCCTGTGAGACATATCTGTGGGGGAGCAAGGGCAACCCAGCAATGTCAGCAAAATCCACCGTGCTCACAAGCGCGCGGGTTGCTACCTATCATTGTAACACCGTCACGAGCACGTGTGAGCGCTCGGGAGCATGACTCGCTTGGGCTCGTTCAGGCTCGTCCGAGCTCGTTTGGGCTAGTTGGGGCTCGCTATCCGGGGGGATGGCTTCCGGGGCTTGCACAGCCGCTGACTGATCCCGAGCGCTTATGTGCTTGGGCAAATTTTGCAGTGAACATGACAATCTTATCCAGAGATCTCGGGAATCCAGGAGCAGAAGGAGACATGATAATCTCTGGAAAGATCTCTATCATCGAAGTGCATCAGGAGCTCCCAGTATCATGCCTCGGAGCACTCCAGGGCATTCCTGAGATGGGCACTTGGATATCAGGAGAGCTCAGGAGAGCTCCAGACCAGTGGAGCTCTAGACTGGTTCTCTGGAGCTTTCTCCTGAGTGATCTAGATTTGCAGTGGTGTCTCCGCCCGCTCATGTGCTCCCGAGATCTCAGGAGATCTCCAGATAAAAGTGCTGTTTTGCTGAGTTTAGGTATTCAGAGCACTCAGTTCAACCAAACTGTCTGGAGCTCCGGAGCACCAGTGTGCTCCTGATTATAAACAAGTGCTCACAAGCGCAGCAAGCACTGCATCAGCAACAAGTGCATGGCTATAGAGTGTTATGGGCACTATATAGCCATTATATAGTGCTCATAGCTGTGCATAGCCATGTGCTTGTTGCTGATGTGTGCTCCTTTGTCTCCTGAGCACTCGTTTATAATTAGGAGCACACATAAGCAAACACCCAGCTACCAAGTGCTCCAGAGCTCTTGTGGATTTTGCTGACAAGGATTCCTCCTGATCTCCCAGTCCCCATCTCGGGATCACTCTGGAGTGCTTGGGATCATGATACCACATGCTCCTGATGCTCTCTGGTGATAGAGATTATTCTGGAGATAATCCTGTCTCCAGAGCACAGGGCTGTTTTACCAATGAATACTGAGACCCAATAAGTTCTGGTGCACCAAGACAACCATGTGACCTACTATAGTACTATCCAGAATGGAATGATGCTATCGGGAATGGAATGATGCTATCGGGAATGGAATGATGCTATCGGGAATGGAATGATGCTATCGGGAATGGAATGATGCTGTTGGGAATGGAATGATGCTATCGGGAATGGAATGATGTTTCGGGAATGGAATAATGCTATTGGGAATAGGATGGTGATATTTGGAATTGGATCAATAATTGTGGGTGTCCAAGTCTGGGGAAACATCAGGAAAACCTGTGAAGCTATGGAGCACTACGTGATAACATTACCCCATCATCGGATGTTATCCCCTAACACAAACCCCTAACATCAATTATGTCGTGACCCACCCGGGAAGACCTATATTCTTCTCGCCTTTTATACCACTTACCTTAGTCGTTTCGGACCACGTCCACATCACGTGACCTATAACCACGGTAACGTAACACTACTGCCAGCATT
>WSTG01000572.1:0-16212 GCA_019616325.1 Ceratobasidium sp. 394
TTGATAGTCTTGAACAAGCCGCCTGGTTTGGTGGCACAAGGAGGACGCCAGCGAGCTCAGGTATCGGGATTACTGTTGTCTTGTCGCCGCAATGTTGACCTTAACCTCATAGGACCAGACTCTGGACGATATACTGGACGGTACGTCTGCCGCCGACCCGGCTCGCCTTCCTCGCAATTTCATTTTACGATCTATCAGATTTGACGAGCTTGTTAAAACTCAAGGAGCGACCGCTACCAGTTCACCGTCTTGACAAGGTAAGAACGCTTCCTGTTCAATCTTCAGTTCTAACGTTGCGGCTTAGCCAACGACAGGGGCACTCATCCTCGCTCGAACCAAACGATCCGCCCAAACCCTCAGCCAGCAACTCCGAAACCGAACGATCCAGAAATCATATCTCGCTCTGGTTCGTCGGTCCTTCTCACCTCGTGATGCCGGTCAAATTCGACAATCCCTGCGTATCACCGACGGGAGGGTTCGCCCTTATATTCCCGATGCCAAGGTCGATACTATTGAATCACCGATCCGCCGAGACAAGTCGACGGAAGTGCGCGAGACGATTACGACTTGGAAATGCTTAGGCACATCGGCACCTGGATTGCCAGCCGTGTCCCTGCTCGAATTGGGGCTGTGTACGGGGGTGAAGCACCAGTTGAGGGTTGTCACTGCGTCGATTCTTCGTGGTATGTTCCCCGAGGAGAGGTGTCGCGTGTTTTCTGATGTTCCATGCAGCCCCGATCGTAGGAGACGGTGTTTATGGTTCAAACGATCACGCGCACAGCATTTTTGAAGGTGTTTCCGACCGGTTGTTTCTTCACTCTGCTCGTGTAAAGATCACAGTGCGTTGGCCCATTCTTCCACGGATCTAGTGCTAATTTTCGTCTAGAGATATCTTCGCCAACCTCTCAACGGTCGCCGAGAATATAAATTAGAGGTCACCGCACCTCTTCCATCCGACTTTGTTACTGTCTGCGACAGGCTCGGCATCCAACTCGATCCAACCTGGACTCCTAAATTGGCGAGCGCAACCGTCAAAAACGCGGCGCTATCATTCGGAGATGACGAAACTCAGGAGGAGGATGGGGTGACGGCATTGAAGGGTGGTGACTAGGATTCGTACCTCGCTTTCGGTGGCCGGTGTTCTGGTCGCTGAATATTTCGTCAGTTTATTCGAATGAAAAAAGCCGTTTTGCGATGCATCCGAACATTTGACCTTGGACGTGGGGTGGTTGCATGTACGAGAATTAGGTTTGGAAGGCCGGCATACGCAGGAGCAGATGGATCCGAGGGTGTACCCAGAGTAACCGCCCGTGGTTCGCGGAATGAACCTTGACCAGATGTTCCGAGGCACATCAAAGGAAGAGCGCAATGTCAAACAAGCAAACTTGCAGTGTGCGTGACTCGATGTCTGAATCTCGGATAGGAACCCAACGGCTCGACAAGTCTCTCCCACCTCAAGTGCAGCGTGCGCGAACCCGGTTGCCCACAGTCCCCTTTCGCCCCAGACTTAGAAAGACAGCTCGACCGATCGAATGGCATAGAGAGGCCATGCCGATTCTGTGCTTACAGAAGCTGATAATGGAGGCGCGATCGGCTTGTTTATCGTTTGATGGTGGCAGTGAAGCTCAGGGTCCGTCACGTGGATTGCAGAAAATGTGACTTACCTTCGTCGACCTCGCTCTCTCAACCTCACCGGTGCGCCTCTTGATGCTAACGTAGCATGGCGCGCAAATCCCCTACAGAGACCGGGTACCCTTTGATCATTTACAATCGGGTAATAACTCTTGGCGGATGTGTCGAAGGTTTCATCGACTCGTCGCCATAACTCGCAACTGGTCCTGTTTAACTGTAGTCTAGACTTATTGGCTAAACGCTGGAAGTATCAATATCTCATACTTCTTACAGTTCTCTCTGCCCGAGAAGCACCTCGCGACGATTGGGCGGATCTCCACTATCTAGACTGGAGTATCTGGACATTGCCATTAACGCTTAATTGGGCTAGTACTCGACACTACTTCATTTTTGCTCTCTGCATGTGGGCGTGAGCCGCTAGACTTCATGATTCACTCGACGATGCCAATTCCTGGACAGTTAAAGTACCCACGCGACCCCACTTCCACCTCTGGTTTTCCTTTCTTCGGCACACCGCATTGTCACGTCTATCCGGTATGACCTAAGTATTCTCGTCGTTGGGTCTGGACATGAGCGCTTTTTACCTACCGATCAATTCACGCTGGCAGAGCAGAATCCTACCTATCACTGATGAACGTGATAGGGGACGGCTAAGATTATGCGCGTGGTGAGTTCCAGGCTGAAGGATTCGGACAATAATCTCTGTGACTCAAACTACTAGCCTCTATTATTCCAGTTGTTAAACGGATGAATGGAATAATTACAATACTGCAGCGGCAAGCTCATTGTCACCATGATTACGCCCATCGTGAACCGCTGGGCATGCTGTCCAAAGGTGTCACGGCCGGATGATGACTGCCAGGGTGCTGGATAGATGAGCGAAATGCGCCGGCACGATGCCTAGTTCAAACACCGCGTTGGCGCTTCTATTAGGTTAGCTTGTTTGCTTTACATCGCTTTCAGTCACCAGCGGTACGATCAGCGTCTCGAACCCACCGAGATCATCACTTAAGTGGGCGACTTGGAATTCTTGGAGCGCCAAGTTTGGATGTGGTGCTTCAAGGGTAGCTGGAGCCGAATGGGCGCCATATGTTCGGAGGCGGTAGGACGACGCATGGGATGTGTTGTTGCAACGGAACTATGGCGCTGCAATATGACGCAGACCGGGCTTTTCTTGGCTCGTTTGTGATGGGTATCTGCATTCGGAGTGCCTAAGTGCATGTATCACATGTGACGCGGGTGATAGTGAAATAGCGCACCAGTCATTCAGCGCCCGGAGCAACAGAAGGTATTCGGATACGCCCGGTCGCTTGAGTGTTTGCTCATCTCTCCTGGAGCCTGGGTAGGCTGAGTGTTCAGAAGGATGGGCGGGCATCGCTTGCAAGTGTTGATGAACGCTGCGAAATAGAGCTCAAGCGTTAGCCAGTGCAAAGCACGACGGGCGGTCGGGTGATAAGAGTAGATGAGCATATTGTCTGGCTGTGGTTGGCGGTTGAATTGGCCCCGAGCGTGCCGGGCACTAACACCGGACTGTGTTGACGCTGCGCGCCATGCTTATGCCTCGCTACCACTAGAGGACGTGCCGATCACAATTCAAAAAGGTTGTACTGCCCGGATGCTGGGTGTCATGAGAGTAAAGCTTAGCAAGCTGGTCCAAGCAACGTGTATCAACTTGAGAATGTTGGCAATTGGCCGCTCATCAACGGACACTCAAAATTCGCCCCAACTTCCTGGTAGAGCCAGGCTGTGAGCCGCTTCAGGGCTGGGAACAGATAGAGCGAGTGGCGTCTGAATGTGAGATTATCAGCGTCGCGATGAGCGTCTGGAAAGCGCTGGTTGACAGCAGGGTGATTGGCACTGCGGTACAACGCGGAGCACCCACAGACACTTGCGGGTAATAAAGAAGGGTGCGAGTGAAGGGCGACTTGTAATATTGATTCACCCACTACCAAGCAATTCCTTACCACTTCTGCGAGTAACTGTCGTGGCGGCTGTAAAACGGAACTACGAGTCAGCCATTGGCCAGCTGATTGAACACCTACCGTAACCAAAACATAGCTGTAGGGTCTGCGCGAGCAGATACGCCATCGCATATAGGTATGAATAACGCATCGTCATGGCGATGTAGCCTGACCTGTACAAAATCAGAAGATGAACGAGTCAGCGCCAGATCGAATTGAGAAGCCAAGTCAGAGTGATAACGAGGCCAATGTGGGTCAACTCATAGCACACCCTATATAATAGCTTGACTTGGATACATATAAAAGCACTTCGCCTCCGGGATGAACGTACATACCTTATTATCTTTTCTAGTGTCGGTGGGAGGAATCGACATATCTGAGCTACAAAACAGGAACCTCTTGGAAACATTTCTGACTCTGTTAGAGATTCAGGAGCGTCCGGAGATAGTGCAGGCAGCTTGCCGACCTGGCCCATTAGTGTTTGAGGGCATAGATGCCCACAAACACTTCCTTTTAAGCGCTACTGATGCGTTATACAGGGAAAGGTTTGAGGAGTCAAGGGGAGTGGAAGATCTGGACATATGGATCGCATTTCAGCACAGGGTGCTGCACCAGACACCGGAAAATGATCCTGATGAGGCTTTATGGCTTGGCAGACTTGGCGTCTCTTACTGGTGTCGATTTGAGCAGCTGGGAAGCTTGGAAGACTTGGGGAAAGCGGTAGAATGCCAGGGGAAGGCAGTGTTTCTGACCCCAGATGGCCACTCAGACAAGCCAGCAATGCTGAACAATCTTGGCATTTCATACCTGTCTCGGTTTGAGCAACTTGGCAGACTGGATGATCTACACAAATCGGTCAACTACAAGGAGCAGGCACTGTTTCTGACCCCAGATGGCCACCCAGACAACCCAGGATGGCTGAACAACCTCGGCAATTCATACCTGTCTCTGTTTGAGCAACTTGGCAGACTGGATGATCTACACAAGTCGGTCAGCTACTTTGAGCAGGCAGTGTTTCTGACCTCAGATGGCCACCCACACAAGCCAGGACGGCTGAGCAACCTTGGCATTTCATACCTGTCTCTGTTTGAGCAACTTGGCAGACTGGATGATCTACACAGGTCTGTCAGCTGCAAGGAGCAGGCAATGTTTCTGACCCCAGATGGCCACCCACACAAGCCAGGACGACTGAGCACCCTTGGCACTTCATACCTGTCTCTGTTTGAGCAACTTGGCAGACTGGATGATCTACACAAGTCGGTCAGTTACTTTGAGCAGGCAGTGTTTCTGACCTCAGATGGCCACCCACACAAGCCAAGCTGGTTGAGCAACCTTGGTGCTTCGTACCAGTCTCTGTTTCGGCAACTTGGCAGACTAGATGATCTGAAAAAGTCGGTCAGCTACAAAGAGCAGGCAATCTTGATGACTCCAGATGGCAGCCCAGACAAGCCAAGAATGCTAAGCAACATTGGCACTTCATACCTGTCTCTGTTTCAGCATTCTGGCCAACTCGAAGATGCAAGCAAGGCGATCAGCTGCCTAATGCAGGCGTCGAGTTTTGTCCCTGCTGATCACCCAGACCAAACAATCTATCTAGCCAAGCTAGCCCTTGTATATCACACCATATTTGAGAGATCTCAGCTGCCTGCCCACGCCCTGCATACTATCAATTATTTAAAACATGCAGCTCTCATAGTCACAGGGCCCCCTTATTTCAGGCTTCTAGCATCGCGCCAATGGGCCTGCTTATATTCCCTCTTTGGCCTTCCTCCGATTGAGGCATACACAAATTGCATGACGCTCATCCCCCATCTTATCTGGCTGGGGTCCTCTGCTCATGACCGATACGAGCGCTTGGCTACTACTGTCGGAATGTTAGCCACCGAGGCAGCTACGGCGGCAATCTCGCACACACGCTACAATTTGGCGTTAGAGTGGCTGGAGCAAGGACGCTCCATAGTGTGGGGTCAGACGCTTCAGCTACGCACCCCGCACGATGAACTGTATGCAGTCCATCCAGACTTGGCTGAGGATCTGCAATCTGTTTCGGCTGGCTTTGAACGTGCATCGACGGCTTTGTCCTCAGGGACATCTACTCAGGCTGGAGGAGAACTGCCACACGAGACTGCCCGGAGACATCGCTCGCTGGCTCAGAGGAGAGAGGAGTTGATAGAATTTGTTCGTCGCCTCCCCGAACTGGAAGACTTCCTTCGCCCACCAAAAGCCTCTCAAATCATGAGTTGGGTTCAGGACAAGACGACCGTGATCGTGAATGTACACGAGCTCCGGTGTGATGCGCTCATCATACAAGCTGGTGCTCGGGATATCGCGCACATACCACTTCCTGAGTTCTCAGTCCAAAAGGCAAAGGAGGCACGTGCTGAACTAGGGCGTTGTCTTCTCGCTCGAGGTTCTCAGCGTGGAATCAAGCCGGACAGGCGCAAGCTCAGCTTTAAGGACATCCTTGAGCTGCTTTGGACCGATGTTGCAAAGCCGGTGCTTGACCATCTTGGAATCACGGTACGTTCGACTCTAGTGTTTGATTAGCGGCTCTGACTTATACAGCCCACTCACCTAGCATCCCTTGCCAGTGGACGACCTGCCACACATCACATGGTGTACCACTGGCCCGCTTTCGTTCCTCCCACTCCACGCTGCTGGAGATTACAGCAACCCCGCTACCGTGCTACCCAACCTAGCAATATCGTCTTATACTCCTACGGTCGGCGCGCTCAAGCTACGTACTTCCCCCCCAGCGAAGTTCTCTGGCATCCTGGCGGTTGGACACATGTCAGCCATTCCGGACTGCAAGCTCCAGGCTCTTCCCGGAACTCGAGATGAACTTGATAGGGTACAAGAACATGCCAAGGGCTTGTTGTTCACGCGACTGGACGAGGCAAATGCACGGACCGATAGCGTGCTTCAAGCGATGAAAGACCGCAGCTGGGTTCATCTCGCTTGTCATGCGTCCCAGAACAAAACCGACCCGACAAAGAGTGCGTTCCATCTACACGACGCCGATCTTGACCTCGACACGATTAGTCGCAACCCACTCGAGAACGCTTAGTTTGCGTTCTTATCTGCCTGCTAGATCGCGACCGGAGACTCTGAGCTGCCGGACGAGTCTATTCATCTTGCCGCTGGGATGCTGAACGCTGGCTTCTCGACGGTGATTGCGACGATGTGGTCGATCAATGATAAACACGCACCGATAGTTGCTGACAAGGTTTATGAATGTCTGTTGGAAGGGGGTGTACCGGATAGTGGGAAAGCAGCCAAGGCACTGCACAAAGCGGTCGCACATCTGCGCCAGCAGATTGGGGAGGATGAGTTTGAGCGGTGGGTTCCGTATATACACCTTGGACGTTGAGCATGTAGTGTGATACTACAACCCGTGTACCCTTGTGTACGCCCAGTTCCTCAAATTCTTGGGCTCTAGTGATTAATGTTCTATTGTTATACCGGTAACCGACAAGGTGAAACAATTCAGCCCCTCCTGAACACGCATACATCCGTTCCTGGTCACCGCACGCTAAGGTGGGTGACGACAAATCACGGCCCGGCAAGCAATATTCGAGGCAATAAAGCAACCTATGGCATAAAGGCAAAGCGACACCGTCAATCTGAACGCGAGATCTTCAGTCGCGAGTCCTGGATCCTTTGACCCTTGGATAGTCGAGTATAATTTGCGTCTTAAGTACATACCACTACTGGCCTTCTAGGTTCTTATATGATTCAGCAATCAGGCGGCTAATTCATTTGGGAGTTGTCAGCCCTCGTCTTTGGTTCGGTAGCCTTGTCGAGTTGGTGGCGGTCGTAACCAGTGAACCACGGGCCACCGCGTCAGAGGACCCTAAGATTGGTCAGCGTCAAGCGCCGAACTTGATCGCCGATTTCGACCATATTCCCCTGCATCAGCGCAACCCCGACGCAACTTCCGTTAACTACTGCAGAGCGCCCTAGGCAACCCGAGCGTCCACAACGCCGATATCGATCACCAATGCTATGTATGCCGACGTGTGTGGGCTGGAGCGCGACAGTGGGCAGTGTTTGTTGATTCTTCGATCTCTTCATGGGAGGTAGCTAAGAGCGTTCCTACGATTGAAGTTTGTGTCAAAGTTGCTGGGAGGAAATCCAGGATTTTTGTGACAGGCGTTCGGGGTGGTGCACTGGCAACGGAATCCTGCGGCGAGCCCGTCGTGAGCACTCTGATCATATCCGGCCTACCTCGAAAGTGAATGGCCGGAAAGACGTCGCGCAGGCCCACGGTAAGCATTTCATAGACTTCCAACGCTTTCCTGACGACAATGTTCACGCCTCTCCCGCTCCACCCCAACGATGCAACCCTCAACCACATTACGCTCACTACGTGAAGATAGCGGCACTAACCCGGGTTCTCTTTGCATTCGTCCAATCACACTGGCTGCCTCCATCTTTCTTCTCGATTGCTCACAGCAAACGCCCGTGGGCTCGAAACCCAGATTTGACGGTACTATCGGGACTCAGGAGCAGGCGGGCTAGAGTTCTTTCCGTAGCCTAGGATTTAGTTCGAGCGCGAGATGATTTCGGGGCTTCGATGTTGCGCCGACCGTTAGCCTAGCGGGTAAGTGGAACCGCTCATTATTGTTCTCGTGTTCGACTAACTTTCCTGCAGCGTGCAGCAAGTGTGCGGTAATTACCTCTGCTTCCCTGGACCCTCAAATCGTCAAACCCAAGCAAATCCTCGGTCGATATCCATCGGCGCCCATGACGATCGTGCTGGTCTCAATTTTCGCTCTCGCTTCAACCGACTAGCTGGGTGTCTTTCCTTAACACTCTAACCTCGCTGTATAATTGATGTGCCCTGTTTACCGTAGGCGAGAGTTGGTGCAGATTTTTTGTAGGAGGTTGTTGCCGTACGCCGGTGCAGCCGTGCTGATGAGAGGGTTCCATGATTTGGATCTTGAAGTACGTACCGAAGGATTCATCCATCCCGATCCGTCATGCCCGACCCAAATCGTTCTTGCGACCCCAGATGCAGCAGCAAATGGCGAAGCTCGACAATTCTAAACGTACGGTTCGAAGACGGACGAGATTGAAATGACCACAGGGATGGGAGTCGAAGCCCCGTGTATAAGCCGAACTCGTATAGTGGGTCCACGAGTGAACATCTTTGTGAGACATATTCTGGCTGTTCCATTTAGGCGCAATTAGATTCTTGTATATCGTGACGTCAACGCTCGTACATGTCCACCGGTAGCACCGTGCTCTGCATGCTGTCGTTTGTTTGGCAAAGTGTTGATCCAGGGTGTGGCGCGTGTCTCATCCGCATGTGGACTCTGCTGGGTGGGCAAGTAACAGTACCGTCACGAAATAACATGCAGTTCCAATGCGTGTCGGTGACCATGTTATGCTGGCACGCTCGCATAATTGACTACTGATGTCTAGCCCGCAGGTTGACACAAGCCAAACTCTTCGGGTTCTCGCTTTTGATTGTTGCTGAGCTGGCCAAACAATATGTGATTATTCGCGATAGCTAGGTGGGAGACGTGGGTTAAGAAGCGAGCTTGCGACAGCAGCATGGAGGTGTTTCGGCGGGGTAAAAAATGCTGGCGAGAAGCAAGAAATGTATCCACGAGTGTCAGTCGTTCGGGGTAAAAAATCAGCTTCCGTGAGCGCGGGTCCTTGAATATACACGCTATACAGCTTGGTTGTCGATCATCTGAGAGAAGAACCGCATTGATCCTCTAGCGGAGATCCGGGATTCTCGTCACCGCAGCGGGCATGCCAATCCTGGCCAGAGCAACAACAGTTCTGGCCAGAACTAAGCGCCGGACCGACATCCGGTGCTTAGCCTTGTGGAATGTGTTGGTTCTGACACTCGTCCCTGCCCGTGGCATAGGCAACGCTCTCCGAATGAATTATTGAGGGCTAAATCTAGCCCGTTAGCAAAGCCGTCCTTGAGGGCAGCCGGTATATAACCGGTCGGGTCTTGTGGACTAGGCCCTCTATCAGCGCCCGTCACCATGGCTGGGTCGGATGATCCTCAGCCTATTAAAGGTTTCACACCCTCAGGAAGTTATGTGCTCTCTGACGCACAGTTGGAAACTGACGCCGTGGTCGGACTCTTGGTATGTCACTCGTAACGCATGGCTTGCATATTTCTGACACTCGAGGTAAAAGCTCAAGGCGGAAGCCGGTCTCGTCTCGCTTGCCTCGATTCTAGTCTTGCTCTCCATCATTCTGGTTCGTGGAATTCCCTCGTCGGCACGCATATACCGATTGTCTTACTTTGTGCATGCAGCGAAATTACCGGCGTATTCGGCGTAAGCCGCCTCCTGGGCCATGGCGGCTATTGCGGGGAAATATGGACATCCTCATGGTGCTTCAACCATTCCCATCCTCGTGCATCTCCAGGCTAACAGGGAACAAATCAATCTTATATGCGCCGACTTCTTGCTGTCCACCGGGTCTAGCTTCGGTCTCTTTTGGGCATACAAAAAAGAAGTATACGTTGGACCAATGTGCACGGTACAAGGTGCGATTCAAACCATTGGAGGGAGTGCAGTATTCATTGCGACGATACTCATTGCTGTATACACCTTTGCGGTAATCTACCTGAGACGAGGACCTGGTTACCGACCATGGCACTGTCTGGCGGTAGTCGCTGCAATGTGGATATGGGCCATACTTTGGGCAGTAGTCCCAATCCGGGTGCATGCAGGGATGGAGCCGGATGAACATGGTGAAAGGTCGTACTATGTGCCAGCACCTTGGTGTGAGTTGAATCGCAGCCCAAGGCTCGCCGCGCTGCGCTTAATCGTTGTATCCAGGGTGTAGGGTCAACAGGAGATACGTGTCGAATCTCATCGTCGTTGACCATATCCCGTGCGTACCGCTACATGACAGAATGATGTCTCCTCTGACCGTGAGTCCGCGCGATATCAGCATGTGGGCTGCAGGCTTAGGCAGCGCTATCCTCTACATTGCTGCTTATTTCCTCCTTTGGAAACGGCATAGAAGGGATTTTCAATTGGCTCACGATGAGGACGAACGCAACCCTTTCGATGTTCGGAGCCGCTCCACCACAAGTAGTGAGGGCGGCGAAAGCCCGAGTAAACTCCTATGGTAAGTTTTCCGCTAGTCCTATGCAATCTCACAGTCACACGTGTCCCCCCAGTTATCCACTCGTTTATACTGCCTGCATCACTCCTCTTAACATCACCTGGATCATCACTACGTTCTACGGAGCTCGGCAACTGCAAGTGGTTCAACCTCTGCTCATGTTTTTCATTGTTGTTTTCTACTTGATGGGTATGTTCAACGTCGTGCTCACGATATGGACCCGACCTGGAATTCTGCTCATTGGTTCCGACGGTGAACTGGGTTCCAACGATCCTCGGTATATAGCTGAAATGGGAGGCTCTGTGCCACTGAATCACAATGTGCGTCAGGAGAATTGAAATCTGATAGGCACCAAATGAAATGTACATCTTAAACTACTGATCCAGGATTACATTGGGCGAGGTGGATATTCGACCGGGATGATTGACTTACTATAAGTACATGCGAACTTTCAGTATTAGCAGACTTCCTACAGTAGTGCGAAGTCTTTGCAGTCCGATCCTGGAGTTTTATGACCTAGTTTTGTCCCCAAACCACCACGCATATTCCCCCCGACACATCCGTTATAGGTCTTCCTTGTGTGCGAGGAATACGTGCCATTGCCGGCCCGGCGCCTTCTCGGCTTGTGGCTCTGTGAAGCAATTGCAAATTCGGCAGAACCACCGGACTGCCTCGACAGTTCAACCACCTGGTCACCCCTGTTATTTTGTCGCACACCTACTAGTGGCGACTTTAGGAATGGAGCCCTCGGCCAAATCGTTTGGCCTACGTATTACAGGCGCTTTGCAAGGCGCGGGTCGCTCAACTGTGTCTGCCGTGATGGGGGTTGCGCCGTTGCCTGGGTTCGAGGAGGTGAAAGACATTGCACTGATATTGGTGGATAGTATCCAGGTTCGTCTGAGATCGTTCTCCGGTCCTCCAGGTATACAAAAACTGATTTCCTTCATTTTTCAGTCTCTTGAATCACACCAGACAAAGCGAGCAATGCTTTCCCATCAGATCACTGCTATGATTGGCATGTTGGAGACTCATCTGCGTAACGACGAGCCCAGCTTGAACTGTGGTATTTCCTCAAGTAAGCCTCGGCTAATCTTACATGTTGTTCGCTGGTCCTAGCCTGTTCTCTCTGTAATAAGATGATTAGATGTCAGAAGAAAATCGTTGGAATCCCAGATTATATTACAACAGGCCAAGCGAGCGATTGCTTTCATGGCAGTATGACGGGCTGGACTCAAGTT
Organism: Ceratobasidium sp. 394; assembly: GCA_019616325.1. Lineage (NCBI taxonomy): Eukaryota > Fungi > Basidiomycota > Agaricomycetes > Cantharellales > Ceratobasidiaceae > Ceratobasidium > Ceratobasidium sp. 394. Next base: position 11,936 of record WSTG01000572.1, read on the forward strand.
TCGTCTCTCTGGTCATGTGCAGGGTGGGAAGCCTTGCATACCCATGCTCTGGATTTCTGTAACGGGAGCTTGTAGTGAGACATGTGAGCATTGGTATTAATTGCCAGTCATATAGTCTACGCAGGCTGTTTCTGTTGTACTTTCATCGTCGGCCGCCATCTGTATTTAATCTTGAACGCTACTGGGGTTCCTTCAGCGGCAACCCCGATCCTAACGCAACTGCTTGTCGTATGGTGAAGAATCTGGTGGTTAACTACTCGATGTAAGAGTTCCTCTTCCACGCTCTGCAGCTGTACTGATGCTATTGGCAGTGAAATCAATACTAGTTGAGCGAATAATAGCTGGGGATATCACAGTGATACGTGTCTGGACACGGTGATGGCAAAACCACCAGGCACATTTGTAAACCATGTTTGTATTACGATCTCCTGAATATACCTTTCCCGGCTTCAAGTTTCATGATTTCAACCCACTCTGTACCCCTGCTATTCGTACATGCAACCCGTGTCATTACATGTGCTTGAAGGTAATAGAAATTTTGGTACTGATTGTATGACATTTCCAGAGTGGATGACACGGTGAAAACATATCACTTCATTGGTACATACGAAAAAATTCACTCATTTATAAGCTCTTGGATCGACAAATCGATGCCATTGCGGATCCGGGTTTCAGGAAGGGGGCCAACCACAATTCTCTCCACTTGCCCCGAAAATCGACCTCTCACAATCTCACGGTCTTGAGACCACCCATCTGTCCCCTCCTCGTCCTCATCCTCGTCCTCGTTGTCATCATTTGCTTCTGAAATGCAGATACTGGAACCCCAGAAAACAAGGCTACGCAAATGCCATTCCACGACAATTTGACCTATCCCATTCATTTCTTCCGTCGAAGTGATCCCACATCTGACGAGGCATAGACACTGAAGGTTCGGCAACAGCCGAGCAGAACCACCCGAGGTGGAGGAAAGCAATTCTCCAATGATGTGTAGATTGTCGGAAGCTGAATGGTGCAGGAGGAGAACGCGTAGGTGTGGAGTAGATGAGAGAATGGTATGTATGGAAGATCCCGGCAAGGATTCGTCGAATGATAGGACGGTAACGTTTGAGCGCTCCAGGAAGGGTTTAATATGAGTAGATATGAGGCTGGAATCGATATTGAGAAGGCTCAATCTGACGTCAAGCTCATTTACACCGGGGTCCAGCAGCGGCAGTAGCTGTAAGATGTCTTCCTGTTTCTGCTGAGTGCCAAAGTCAAGCAGCCTCAGGCAAGGCAACCGAATCACAGGGTAATCTTGTTCGGGGCTTGCACGAACAACCAGATATCGGAAGCGTAATGTGTGTAGTGTGGGGCAGTTGGACAGCAGTGATACGAGCTCGTTGAACGGAGGAGATGCATATTTCCTCAAGCGTTCTAGATTCAGCTGCGTGAGTCCCGAAAGGGAAGATATGGACCAAGGAATAGAGTATTCTTCACGAGGCTCGTAAATGTCGTCAAAGACGAGGCTACGTAAAATACCAAGTCTACCGACGCCGGAATAGAGGTCAAATAAATTGCGAACCAGAGGAGATGTATGCGTCCCAGAAATGATAAGCGAGTTTAGGCAGGCTATATGAGGTCGAATGATAGATACAAGCCCTGGTATGCCGTTTTTCGATCTCTCGCTTGCTCCCCAGATGTGCAAATCGACTGGTACGCCCCGCGAGCGCTCCAGCTGCTGTCGACTGGGGTCAAGGACGGGAGGAATATCAGAGATTTTTGAATGCGAATCGAGGTCCACGTCGATATGCGACCAGAACAAGGGGGCGTTGGTAACAACCCGATTCCATTGTACGCAGACCAGCCTGATATCCGTCAAGTAGTCACGCGCTAAAGGATGACGTTTGCCGCGACATTCTGGGGGTTCTGACACGGTGGCGAAGATACTGCTGAGGATTTCGGCGGGGAGTCTGTTGATTGGGACGCGCTTTGGAGACGTGTTGAGTAACAAGTGGAGTGTGGTACGCGATTCTTTTAGCTGATCTTCGACTATAGTCACGGAGTTTATATGAGATTGAACCTGAGATAGAGTGGTTTCAAGTGTCCCGTGGCTGTAGCGCGATGCGAGAGACGGGAGGACAAGGGCTTTGAGCGAGGTGCAGGCATCAAGAAAATCGGACGCTGCTCGTTCGAGGTTTGTCCGAGCCAATTGCCACTGGTTTAGGACTTCCATAGTAATGAGCTGCTGGTGTAATGGGATTGTCTGAGCAAAACGCGGACAAGATGGATAATGTGGCCGGGGACAAGCCACACGCGGTTGGCTGACGTATAAGATGATGCAATGACCGCGCTTAGCTGGGGTGCCGCATTTTAGCACTGGGGTACATGAGTTTTGGCTGCTAAGTACCCGTTAACGAAGCTTGGAACATTGGACGGATTCGTATTGATATCGTTATATGGGTGGAGTCTTACAACAATGATAACTTCACTATTAAATGGTCGATAATAGACAGGCGGAGCACACGAATGGAGTCCCTCAACGGATTCTATAGTCTCGAAGCGGGTCAAATTAGCCATGCTACGAGGGATAATCGCATTTCTACATACACAAGGTCCCAGTCGTGGGCGATTAACTCCTGAATGGCCGGATCTACGCCGTGGTGGATTCGAACAAGGGGAGTGGGACAAATAAGGAGTTTACCCACTTGCGCCAAGAAGCGATCCCTCAAACTTTGAGGTGGTTCCTGAGCCCAAGTCATAGAATATTTCTCGTCGTTATCGTTTGCCTCCTAGTTGAAAAAAGTGAGAGACTGGAAACCAAAGCTAGGTAAGTTTGGATTGTGCGACAGGAGGAGTCCGAGGCGAAGAATACGAATTAGCCGTAAAACAAAGTCGATTTAGTCACTAGTAAGTCTCACAGTCAGGGGATATGCTCATTGAATATCAAAGACAGTCAACGACTCGCAGAGGCAGACCACGTATCAAGCAAGAATGGTTGCATGGGTATCCCCGAATCGGAACACCGCCCGCACTAGGAAATGCACTCCTCACACGAGCAGACGTACGAAGCACAAACTATTGATCTATCGGTAGATTCAAGACTCGGAGACAATGAGGCGTGCCAGAAATAATAAGCGGGATGAGCCGGGGACATGGTTGCGATCTGAGTGCCGACAGTAGGACTCGTAGGGCAGCTGCGGTTTCGGTTTGAATCGGTTTGGTTCAAGAACCGTCGGATCTCACGTCAGCAACCGAACCGAACCGCATTCAACCAGCTATAAGCGCCGGTTATCTATGAACATTCGGATGAGCATTAGCAATGCAGAATTGTCCCAAAACAGTACATTGATAACAACTACGATACACTGAGTGTCTCTGACGATCCAGACCCACCAGAAACACCCTTCTCCAGCATGATACCAGCTCGATACGTCATAAGCATGCGGATCGTCTCCGCTGACAAGGATGCACGCCGGACGCCGATAAGATCTCTACCAGCACTAAAAACTCGCTCAACCGCAACCGACGTGCCTAAAGAAAAGGTATAAGAAAGGAATGGTTTGAAGTGAGTAATGGTACGCACCTGGAATACATAGAAAATCACGGGCCATGGCAGCTAGACGTGGAAAACGATGCGCATTGAGCCGCCACCATGCAAGCAGGGCCATCGTGGTCAATCCCTCTTTGAGATAGGCAGCAATCTCAGCCGATAGTGAGCTAGAAGCGGGTGCCTCAAACGCACAAGCTGGTAGCTGTGCCCTCCATGCACGGGAGAAGTCATCCCAAACATCAAGTTCTTCAGCTTGAGGTGCCTCAGTCGACTCGGTGGAAGAAGTGGGTTCTGTGACATTGTAGAACTCGTTGCAAGTGTCTCGTAGAGCATTTGCACAGTCATCAACCCAGCTATCAGAGAATAGCTCGGTTGTCAAAGGCCCACCAGATGTGAACAGCGACTCCTTGAAGCGAGGATCTAGGACTGAGAGTGGAGAGTAAATAAAGATGCAGATAGGGTCAATCTGTAAGGTACTCATCTGTTGCAAAGTAGTAATACTCTGAATCGTAGGTTGATTTATCGAAGTACTCGAGTAGCTTTTCTTTACAAGCATTAACACCAGCAAGGAGAGCTGGAGACTCTTGAACCGAAGTCTTTTTGGCGAGATTTGAGACAAAGGTAATTAAAAGAAAGTAGACCCTCAATGAGTAGCTGAGAGTCGGGTACTTTTCCGCGGCCATCATTGTCGAAGCCTCTTGGAAAAACTAAGCGATTAGGTGTCAATACACTTGACTATATGTGCAAA
>WSTG01000574.1:0-16160 GCA_019616325.1 Ceratobasidium sp. 394
ATAATATCGAGTCGTTCCATATTCCTGGATCACCTCGTGAGGTTTATGGGGTTGCCGAGTTCGTAGATATGAAGCTACCCGAACGAGCGCAGGGATGGTCGACGTCGAGCCGGGAATCACATCACATCACGTGGCATCTGAGCTCCCTATATCTTATCTCAGGGTCCAGTCATCTATTGGTCACCTACCTTTGCCTGCCTCCTCGTCGCTATTTCATCGGACGGTAAGGCTCCACGCCATGCAAATCCAGCTAGACGTCGGTCGTTCATTCAGCTTACTCCTTTGCATATTGCCGTGCACTGCGAGAGGCGCATAGATTATGATTAGCCGGTTAGAGTCAGAACCACCCCGCCCTGGCCAGCGTCGACGATTGAACCAAAAGATTGCATGTCACGCATAGCAATTTCCTTCAGTGCCCCCATGATGAAACCTCAGCTAAACTCGGTCGAAATGTACCCTACGATACATCATTACTGGGCTCTGCGGCCGCACGATTTCAGCGTTATGTACAGGTGCCATTGCCGTAGGCATCTCTAGCTGAACGATACGACCACATCATCTAAAACTCACAAAGCCTCCCTTATGCTGGTACGTTATATTAATCACTTAGGCATTATGTTCTTCGTGTAGCCTGACCATAGTCTCGTTCTGTGCATCTAAGGTTCGGATTGTGCGATCGTACGCAGCTTTATACATGCACACATAGGTTAAGGTAACCCATCCTCAATATTAGCTGTCACCTACCCCCTGTCAGACGGGAATATCACTGATCAGGCCAAACTACCGTATACATGATTAAGCGGCCTGATCAAGATTCGTCTGTCCTTGCATACCATATAGGTGCTTCTCCGCTAGAGAACTAGAACGGGTTTTGGTTCTCGCAGCACTTTCCAAGGTACCAGGCAGCCCATAGGTGCGCATAAATGAACGATTCTTTAGTTTTGATCAAAATTATGCCAAGATAACTGCTGGCTCTTCAAAGGGTGGCGACAAAGGCTCCCTGCAACTCCATAATAACAGTGATTCAGAAACCCAAAAGGAATGAAACTCACCCATCGCATGCTACCGCCTTGATCCAAATTCAGTGCAAACCCGACAAGCAAGGCTTAACGCAAGTACAATTTCATCGAAATAACTGAATGAATAACACAAAACGAGCGCCCAGAATGACAAAAAAGCGGGCTACATATCCTGTTCCAAATGAACGAATGATCCCACGAAAAGCCTACCCCAACCAAGATCAGAATCAACGCATATACGGAAGACGAAGGCGCTGGCTAATGGAATGTCTCCAGGATCGACGATCCGAAGTTTGTTGTGCGTTCGCAGAGTTGGTGGAGGTATTCAAAGGCGCAGGAGCCCTCGATGTTTCGGTGTTTGGAAACGCAGGGGAGTTGGAGGGTGTCGTGACTGATGGGGACGTATCGGCGTTCGAGAAAGTAGGAGAAAGGGTCTGGCATAGTTGTTGGATATTATTAAATATTTAATTGAGAAGGCCGACTTACCGCCGTAGGTGCGCTCAAGGTAGCAGATGGCCGACGCAAGTTTTCGATCCGCCCTATCAGTGCTCTCAACCCATCCTGGGTAAAGGCGGGTTCACTACGTAAATCTCGGGGCACTTGACTCATGATAATACGCGCCAAAATGCCCAGCTAGAAAAAATTACTCATTAATCACGGGATACTTGACGTAAAACTTTGACTCACCGTGACCATATGCCGACCATTCAACCTCAAATGATTCAAATTCCGCCCAATCTCTACCAACACGGGAATAAACGACATGGCCAACGGCGCCAACTCTTCCCGCCGCATATCCTGTATCAAATCCAAAAGCCTACGGATCTCTGTAACAAACTCCCGAGAAGGCGCCGTCCTTGGGATAACCGCAACTCTCAATCGTGGCGCAGGTCTCGGGACGGGATGAACAACCGCTCGTGGGAATGCGGTAGTAGAAAGGAGTGTGTCGGGGCTGGCGCTAATGGCTTGCTCTACAGGCTTGGGAGTAGTAGCCAATTTTGCTTGCTGCGCCAAGAGGAATGGATGTGGGCAGAACAGATCAACCTTTTGGAATCTCCGGGTCCGTTGGGTGATTGTCGCGCTGCTGTCGGTAGAGGCAAGTAGATCATTCTAGGGCGTAAATCGCGAGTCGTGATGAGCCGAAGAGGACAAAGTCAGCCTTGTTCGGACCGTAAATGCGTACCTTGTCCAGGCCTTTGTCCCGCACCACACCCACATCCACACCCGAGTCCCGTAACATCCTCTGCTTGGAATTCACAGACTGCATATGTCGTTTGAGAAAAGCCAGGAAAATCCAGTAATAACCGATCCAAAACCCGAATACAACGAATGACTCGATAAACTGCGACGCCATGGGAGGGGGAGCAAACAAAGCAGATCAGCACTAGTTATCGTCGTCGTGAATGAAAGAAGATACACACAGATGTGGTGGGACGATCCAAGGGAAGTGCCCCTGTTTCTTAGAACCTAGCTGGACATAGGGGCTTTCTCACCGGGTTAGGGTGGGGTCAGATTAAACAGGAGTCTGTTCACGTGATACTTTAGTCCAAATAAGTCACGCCAGGGGAAGATGATCTACAAGTGGTGATGATCGCTAGTAAGACATACACGAGCTCCAGGCATTAATGAGAACAACCGCACAAGACAAACAACATGTAAGACCAATAAGTAATGCAAGTAGGAACGAGCGTGACTGGGATTCGGTTACGTCCGGCGCGATTTCTTCTTCTTGTTACTCCCCGCTTCAGGCTCCAAATCTTCCTCTTCCACCGGTCGTTGACAAGTCGGACATCGACCTGAAACATCGACCAACCAGGGGTCGAGGCAATCCCTCTGTAATTTACGTATAAATGAGAGCGTCTTGCTAGGGAAGGGAAACACGAGGCTCACATGGAAAACGTGTCCACACGCAAGTAGCCGGAGGGGCTCAGCTTCCCCTGTTCCACCTTGATTTGTCTCGGCCTTTTCCTCCTCTCCATCTTCTTTTCCTTTTCCCTTTGCCCCGATCCTCTTGGGCGGCTCGAAATCCATTAGACAAATTGCGCATGCAGCCCTGTTCGCCTCGAGCTTCACAAACGGATATTCGTTCTTCTCCCACCCGGCTTCCAGATCCACTTCCTCTACTCCTTTGGCCGTCTCGCCTTCTTTCGTAACCACGGGATGAGCCTTTTTTCGACGGAAAAAGAAGAACCTCCGTCGAGTACGTGGAGGAGCAGGTGTAGGCGGGGGTGCCGAGGAATCTGGCTTGGCCTTGGCCGGGGGCGGGACGGCGAGCGGAGCTGGTGGATAGACATGCTCTACTTGAATCCCATCTGCCGGGGCCGGTGGTTCCTTGGGTTCCTCTCGTACCGGGACCGGTATGTACATCACTAGTGGAATTCGATCGACCAGCGCACGTGGCATTTTAGGCACGTCAGGGTTGATATGACCCATCCGTCCACCGGGCTGCATAGGATGTCTTCCCAAGCACACGAGAATTATGTTGATGGTCAACTGTCGACAGATATATAAATAAAAATAAATCAGTGGTGGGACATGACTCACATAGACAAGCGGTCCTAGAACAAACACTACGAGCGCTACCGCTAGCATCTCCGCAACTACAATATAGCCTAGGCAAATGAGCCCAAACGTGAGCCACCAAATGTACGGAGACGTGTAACGACAAGTGTCGAGCGAGCCATAGAGCAAGATATTGGCAGTAACAAACCACACAAGCCCATAGAGCGCTTGGAAAGAGGAGCATCTATTGCAAACGTTATAGATAGATTCGGTTTAACTTGATTTAGAACACACCGAGAGTACCAGCGCTCTTCTCGGGCTCGTCTCGCTCTTATTTCCTGCATCCTGCTTACAATCCTTATCGACCTCGTCCCTCGCTGGGCAGCAGTCTCCTGTAAATGAACAACTCGGTCAATCCGTCGTGCAAAGAAATTCGAGCACCTACCCTCCTCTCTCCCGCTTCCCCACGAGTCCAAATAATAGGCGAAGAGTTTCTTCGTGGCCCAGGCGTTTCATTACCCCCAGCCGTAGACGCTCGACGCCTAGTTCGCCTCGTCCGCCTCGCTTCATTTCTCAACTGCTCCTGCTCAACAGCCAAAAGCTCATCCAAACTATCCCACCATCAGACCAACCCACACCCAAACCAAAACGGAAAAACGCATACCTAGGTCTAACAGCCCTCCAATACTCCCACACCGAAACACCCATCCCAATCGCAGCCTTGACAGCCCAAACCACATCCCACGCACCCAACGGCCTCTGACACGTCTCCCACTGACTCTTTCCCACCACCCTCGCAAGTCCATCAATCTCGCCCGGAATAGCATACGCCGTGCCCGGTTGGGACGCTAAACCGAGTAGGGTGCTGATAATTACAATCTGGGCTACGCCAAAGGCTAGACGCCAGACGAGCGAGGCTCGGGGCGTTGCGATTCCTAGTGCTCGGCGGATCCGTGCGGTGATTGGAGGTCTGGGGCGGTCTCGGGGTGGAGGACGGGTTTGGCCGACGCGGATGTTGAGGCTTGGACTTGGACTTGGGGATCTGCTGCGCGAGGACGAGCGAGGGAGGTTGGTGGGCCGGGGGCTCACGTTCGGGTTTGGCGAACTATCACCAGAGGGCGTGGGAGGAAGATTCTGGGCTGCTTGTCCAGCACGGACGCTCGCGCTCGGGCCTACTGAACTGTCGTCTGAGGACGAGGAAGAACGACGGGAATAGGGGGTAGGAGGGCGAGGAGCATCGGTTGAGCTATGCGCTAGCCGTGTAGGACCCGGGCTGCGACTCTCGCTTCGTCCACTCCCGTTACTCGTTCGGCTACCACTCCTGCCCCTATTTATCTCTTTAACTTCTCCGCTCGCGGGACCTGTTTCGGGGTAGGGTATCGCTACGGATGTTTCCTCTAGGAATCTAGCACGGTTCTTCTTGGGGATGCGATGGGAAGAGTCGCCAGCAGGGGATTGTGGGGTCGCTAGAGGATGTGAGGTTGTGGCGCCAATATCATCCTTGGACGACGAAATTGGAGCTTTGGTGGCTATCGGGGGATCAGAGGTGTTCATATCGTTGAAGGAGGCCCGGGAAGGTGACCTAAACTCTGAAGGCGTAGGTGTGGGTAACCGAACCTCCGCAGGACCGAGTGTCCCTCCTTCAACAGACGGCCCAGAAGAATCGGCTCCAGTATCGTTGTGCATATCCACCACCAACGCGCCTCAACCAATCATAAAACAATCAAGCAGCAGACCAAGTCAAGCAAAGGCGATAGCTAGCTGGCCGCGAACAAAGGTCCAAATAGACAAAACCCCCCAGTCTCCAGCCAATTTTTTCTCCAGTATCAAGTTCAGTCGAGTTTGAATTTCAGATTAAACCTGCATTGCACGCAGGACAAGGTGTATGACGATGGTGAGGGTGGTGGCCAGCCAGACGTTACAATGCTGTGTGGGGTTACTACTCCATGGGGTCACGTCACGCGCGAAAACATCGGATAAATTTTACTACAAATGGTTTGTGTACGGAATGTGCTGCGCGGAATACCAGTTTCCGCTAGATTAATTTGTTTATACATAATAAGGCTCAATCTGTCACTGGAACTTCGAAAAACCCCTCGGCAAGCTTCCCAACCTCTCCTCCAACCGCCTTGGCAGCACTAACAATCTCATCCACAAGTTCTTTCCCCACCGCGTGCGGATCTCTCACATACACATCCAACCCAGCAGGCGTAAACAACGTTTTCGAGAAATACGTCACGGCCCAACCGGCGTGTTCATCGTATCCTAGGACTTGCCACTGCGACGAAGCTATTTTCAATCTACATTCCACACCATCAGTCGCTTGAGATATAAGAGAGAGGGATGGAGGACTGACAGCCCTTTTCCCCTCCAATGATACGACGCAGCAGGTCTATACCCCTCTGGCGCACCACTAGGCGCAGGCTGGAGCGTGTCAATCCCAACGACTTTACTCCGACTCGAGCCCGGTGAGCTGGACCGAGATCTGTACTCGACAATGTCGTCGAATCGGATGGGGTCAGAGTCGGGTGTTGTGGATGGGGCGGCTGAGACGAGGGGGGCGTAGGTTATGGTTACGTCGCATCGGCTCTGGTTGAAAGTGGGGATGTTATTGGAGGAGAATGGAATTACGACGGTGAATGAGGATGACGTACCTTCCAAAGAGGCAAAGTCGATTGTATAACATGCCTATACCAAAAAACCATAAACACACCTCTCTCCCACTTCCCAACTCTCACAAAAAACCCACCATTTGCCCATAAACTTGTCAATATCAAACTCATCCTTTGACAACGACGAATGAAACGAATCAGGCGGGTGAACAACAACTCGAGTGTCGGTCATCGCAGAGTCCAAGTACTGTAGCAACGAGTCGCACCACTGATGGTAGCCAAGCAACACAAGACGTCATACGAGTCACGACCCCCGATCAAGAACGCTTCCGGAAACTCTAAATAGATTACAGAAGCCTGTAGGGATTCTAGTATACTGTGTGTAACCGAAGCGGCGAGAATAGGATATAGAGTACGAGTGTCACGTATGGAGGTGATGGAGCATATGCATGGACATGGGGCGGTAATGTCTGGGGGTACGAGCATGGAACATAGGAAGGAACGGGTGGTGTCATCGTCGGACGGGGTTCAAGAACTCTTTGACGGTTTCGTACGTGAAGAACCTAGGTCGAGTCAGTAATAGTTCTCAAAGGAGAGTGCATAACTTACGACGTCGCGATACTCGGCGCTACTTTTACTACAACCCAAAAACCATCAGCGTGCAAATAACAATGATAATAATAATCAGCGCACATAAGTTTGGCCACAGCCCACGGTACAGCCCCGCCATACCCTCTACACGCACAATCGTCCTCAACGCATCAATCGCACCATTATACTTGTATCCCAACATCCCATTCGACATGCCCACCACCTGTCATACATCAACACCCCAACCGAAAATCAAAAAAGCAATAAACGCACCTGCATCTTTCGCCGAAGTACATCAAACGGATACGTCAACGTTTGCGAAATGGACCCTGCTAGAGCGCCGCACAGCAATTTACGCGGTGCACCGTACTCTCCGCCATCGGGCGTGATAATTTGCCTAAGACGTTCGTATGCAGCAAAGTTGATACCGACATAGGGCGCTACTCCGACAGCAGTGGGAATAAGTCCACTATAACCAACATTAGCTGAAATGAACCGCGATATCTCCGACCGGGCGGGGACGGACGGACGTACCGGTACAACCCCCTAATTCCGCCCTCTTCGCGTGCAACTTTGAGCGTCATGCCCCACATACTTGGCACAGGTTCTCGTGGGGGTGCGGGATATCCCGGGATGGGCGATGGACGCTGCAAGAGCGTTGACATGCCTCTCGCGCGGGCGGACATGGATACAGCGCCCACTGCGCCAGCCGGTACACCCGAGGCGACCGCTGGGGCGGCGGCGGCGGCGACGGTGGGAGCAGTAGTGGCAGGCGCGGGGACCCGAATAGACGCGCTAGCGATGGAGAGACGCGAACGCACAAGGTCGAGCGGGTATGTCGTCGTGACCGAGGTGATGCCTGCTAGTGCGCCCGCGAGCAGACGGGTGGGTGTGTCGAGTGGGACTGTGCCGTTGGATGTGAAAAGCTTGTGGAGGAAATGAGAGTTAGCTAAAGTGGGGAAAAAGTGTGGGGTGGACGAACCTTTTTGAGCTTTTCGTATGTAGTGAATTGGACGGCCGAGTACGGAACGATGCGTAGGCAGTTTATACCGTTGCCTGCCATCATCCCTCGCCATCCCTCCTCGCGCCACATTTTTACTAGAGACGGCCATACGCCGTTGTACGAGCTATTTGGACCCGTCGGCTGGACTTGTCTAGGTGAGTGTTAGCTCAAATCGAGGGCTGGAACATGGGATGGGACGCACAGGATAATCTTGAGTCGCTCGAGGGGAGAGACGACTGTGCGAGAGGCAGCGCCTGCGACACCACCCGCAACGAAATACGAAGCCGTCTGTGGCGAGAGGAACGGTATCCTGCTCTTGTTTTCCGTACTAGACATTGGAGGGGTAAGATGGTGGTCGTGCGAATAAGCCGGTGGATGAGGCTGGGCAAATTGACGTTGGAGCCGATCAATGTGCCTTTTGTTCGGGTCGAGTGGCGCTGGCAACGAGGCGGTCTAGTGTCTATGGTGTGGTGCCTGCAGGGGGAGTCGGCAACCTTTTTTCTGTCGGAGAAACTTCTGCTTGGGGAACGTCGAACAGGGTTAGCTCTTGTGGCAGTGTGTGGAATCAAATTTAACGTTATTAGCTAATAGATTTGTTTCTCTTTCTAACCACTACCTACACACCTACACAAGTGCACGCGTCTATGGGGATACAACAAATGACCGGCTTTCCTTGCTCGCACTGCTTCAATCGTCTCACCAATCCGACTCGAGGCGTCTTTTGATATCCGGTCTTGACTCGGACGCTCGTCCATCATGGGTATACACACGCACAGGCTGCGTGGCCGCCAATATGTCTCTTTTGGACGCCTAGACTTACTTCAAGGTCACTCTGGGCTATCTCGTCTTGGCTATCATGTACTTACCGGGCCAAACGAGGCTTGGCCGATACCTCATCCTCCTACTCTCGTGATCCCTCTTGGACGAATCTGCACTTATCCACCACCGCCTCGGTCAGCTGGCCACAAAGAAGCGGTTACTACCATCTATCGCCTACCCCTATACTAGCGCTTAATCCCACGTACCCTACGAACGCATGTCCAGACTCATGTCCAACGCATGTCGCTCAAGATATAATCAACATTTCGCTCGAGATTTCACGGTAAGCCTCCAATATGTTCCCTAATCCCCCTCCACCTGAAGGCTTCCGGAGGTCCCTCTCCCGCGTCGGTCATCGCTTCAAAGAAACATTAATTGCGTCCTGTCCACCTTCTCGATCAAGCAGCCGGTCGAGGAATGACGTCCAGCCAAAACTCAGCGCGCTCAAACACGTCTTATCGGAATCCAATTTCGACCAACCGTTGCCGTTTATCACGCCAGACGTTGAAATCACCGAGTTTGACTTTACACGGAGGACCGAGTCTTTGGATTCGCGAGATGATCTTTTGCGAGTGCCGGCGCTAAAAGGGTCCCGGTCGCAGAGTCCTGTGCCATTTACGTCGTTGTTGCCGACCGATTCCGTACCGGACCTCCATTCTGTTTCTAATGCGATTGCGACCATGTCCGAGCCGGAACGTACGGTCGAAACTTCTACTCCAATCACACTCGAATCTCAACGGTCCGATCCACCCACCTCGCCTTCCGGTGGTTCAGTCAGCGTTGTTTCTGGAGTTCAAGATCATAGTGCATCCGCAGATTCCACCAGTCCCGCATTGGGCCCCCATGTCGCGCCCACCTCCGCCTCTCATGCCGCCGGAAGGTTGACTATAATTTCGCCCGAACCTCCAAGCCCAGCTCCGGCTCTATCGCTGACCGTACAAGCTTTGGCCCAAGCCACCACCGACGCCTCCATCCTGGTGCCCGAGGCTCAAATTTTTACAACCGGTCCTGTATCGGGCCCTCCCGAACCCCAGAGGCTGGTTCCAACCCCATCGCCAATAACGCAGACTTTGTCCCAGGCCCCCGGTGGCGCGTTTAGTGCAGTGCCCGAGGCTCAAAGTCCTGTAGCCGGTCCTGTGTCGGAATCTCCTGTCATCGAAATTCTTACTACAAATACACTCGAGCCTCAGAGGTTAACTCTAGCCCTATCGCCGAATATACATGCTCTGACCCAAGCCGCCGACGACTCGTTTATCACAGTACCCGAGGCTCAGGATTCTGCAACCAGTCCTGCGTTGGACCTTCATGCGATGTTTGCCCCCGTCGCTCGCACATCCGAAGTTTCCAGTATAATCACACCCGAGTCTCAGAGACCACCTCCACCTCCATCGCCCACTACGCCAACTTTGTCTCAGGCTGCCAATGGCTCGTTTAATGCGATACCCGAGGCTCAAAATCCTGTAGCCGGTCCCGCGTCAAGCCCTCGTGCGGCCGAAATTTCTACTACAATCACACCCGAACTTCAACGACCATCTCCAACTCCATCGCCTGCTATACATGCTTTGGTCCAAGCCGCCGGTAGCGCCTTTAGCGCCGCGCCGGGAACCCGACCACGGTCCCCAATGCCTGGTGCATTTACACACTCGCCAACGAATTCTGTATCGGACCTTTCTACTACGCAAATCCCTGCCTCTCAGGCCGTCGGAAGTCCTACGGTAGTCGTACCCAAGCCTCGACGAGGGGCAGCCGGAGCCATTGTACAAGCTCTCGTTAGATCTTCCAGTGAGGCGGTCGGCGCATTGCCCAGAACCCAAGCAAGCCCGTGCCAGGATCCTATTTCTAGGGAAACTTCCCCTGCTCCCCTCATCAATGTCCATTCTCCACAATCTCCATCGTCCTCGCGCCCAGTCTCATACGTGTCCGGTACCGAAACTGTGACTCCCGGTCTGTTGGCGCCAGACGGGTTCCTAAAAAAACGCTCCTCGGGATCGAGCCTTAAATCGTCTCTTTATCCGTGCCCGCCCTCCCCGAGCTTTGGTTATTCGTCGAGTACGGAAGACCTCGTGGATGACATATCGTCCAGCGCGACGCACACCGCGACCGCCTCTTCCACATCGCTCGAATCTCGACCAAGTAGTCGTTTTCGCAATCAGTCCAAGCTCTCGCCCCTCGATACTTCCGGCGGGGTGTCTAGCACCGAAACCTCGCGGCCACCGAGCGCATCTCCATCTCCTAGCCGACGTTCGATCAAGAGTTTCAAAGAAACGGCTTGGGGTGGGTTGGTGGCTGGGTTGAAAGTCTTAGATAAGTGTACTAGTGGAAGTCCGACTATGAATGGAATTTTCAAGGCGATGGTTTCGTGTCTCGACACTGTTCAGGTGGGTGGATGATTTTTCGACTAACTTATGGTGGATTTTCTAACATTTTCATTGGCGCTTCTAGGAATCCCAGCGGAATCGGAAGGAATACACGGAATTAGCCAGGAACCTATCTGAGATGGTCAACCGTCTCGCGGAGCATCACAAACAAGGAAACATGACCAAGATGTCTAATTGCACAAAGAGCCTAATTTGGTGCGTTACTTTGAACTTATAACGAGGCCGGGAGAACTCAACAAGTTTCCAGCGCCCTCCAAGCTGAAATTGATTATATCATGAATAAACAAAAGCGTGGAGTGGTTAGCCGCATTGCGGAAGCGACGGACGACCGGGAGGATTTGGTCGAGCGCTATCGTCGTATCGAGATGCTTTTCACTCGTTTGACAGTCAGTCAACAATAGCGGCTTAATAGATAAATGGCTCACAAAATTCTAGTACGACGCCACACTCGGCGCATGGACCATTACGCATGAAAATCTGGCAGTACGTAAACGTAGAATGAGATTTTTTTCATTGTTATTAAAAGGTTGTCTAGAATACACGCCTAGATGGCCTGACTCCGGCAAAGCAAGCTTGGTACGACTGCGCTGGCGTTCGTCGACGCGCATGTACTCCAAACACCCGCCAGCAACTCTTGACCGAATTGAAAAACTGGGCGAACGATGCCAACAGCCCCAAAATATTCTGGTTGAACGGCATGGCCGGAACAGGCAAGACGACAATTGCGTATAGCTTTTGTTCCGAACTCGAGAGTTCCTGCCAACTCGGGGCAAGCTTCTTTTGTTGCCGAACACTACCCGAATGCAGAGATATAGCCCGTATAATCCCAACTATTGCGTATCAGCTCGCGCGGTGTTCGCGTCCCTTTCAGCGTGCACTCTGCGAAGTGCTGGGCAACTCGCCGGACATGAGTGCCCGTAGGATCTCACTGCAATTCGAAAAACTCGTGCGCGATCCATTGCTCGAAGTGGAGGATGCGTTGCCTTCAATTCTGGTGGTCGTAATCGATGCGTTGGACGAGTGCGTGGGTCATGGTGGCGCTCAGCCTGTGCTAGACGCCCTGATTCGCCACGCCAAGGACCTACCCGTCAAATTCTTCGTCACTGGCCGTCCCGAGCCTGGTGTTCACAACAAGCTTGGCTCACAAGACAGTTACACGCGTTCGGTAATGCACCTACACGATATCGAAGAGTCGCTAGTGCAAACCGATATCGAGATCTATCTACACGAGGAATTGGGCGATATCCCAGAGTCTTCCGAGAAAGTCAAGGTGCTGGCCAGCCGGGCGAAAAATCTGTTTATTTATGCCGCTACCGCCGTCCAGTATATCAAACCTCATGGCCTCGGCGTTGACCATCACGAGAGACTGAACACGGTACTTGAGGTGCACTCGGATCCTGGATCGAGTCGCGGGTCGAAGAAACACGAAGAGATCGATGCGCTCTACAGCGCCATACTTACTGTTGCACTCGCCGATTCGAGGCTGGAACCAAACGAAGTGAAGAGCATCCGGGACGTCCTCAACACCGTGATCTGCGCGAGGGAGCCGATGAATGCCGAGGCTCTCGCTGGGCTTTTAGAGTTGCCCAACAAAGGAAAGGTCGAACTATCGCTCGAGCCGTTACGATCCGTGCTCTACATTCCTGATTCGGCCGGCCCGGTGTCGACGTTGCACAAATCGTTCCCCGACTATATGCTCAACCCCAATCGCTCTAAAGACTTCTTTTGCGACCGGGCCGTTCACGGCGAGTTGATGGTCCGGCGTTGTTTCAAGATCATGAAGGATTCGTTGCGGTTTAATATATGCGGGCTCGAGTCGTCGTTCAAGTTTGACGAGGATGTATCCGACTTGCAAAAGCGTATCGATGACGCCATTTCGCCACAACTGTTTTACGCTTGCAGATACTGGGGCGACCACCTTGAGCATGCGAAATCCTCCCCCGACATCCTCGCATTTCTAGACGCATTTCTATCGCAACAGCTCCTATTTTGGATGGAGGTTCTGAATCTCAAACGTTGTGTTGGCGCTGGCGGACGAATCTTGCTGCAAGCTTATATGTGGCTAGAGGTGAGCGACCTTTCGTAACTATTCTAACATTCACTAAGGGTCCCATAGGCCTGTCAAGCTTCCGACCAGACTCGCAATCTCGTTCTAGACGCGCGGAAATTCGTTGTGACTTTTGGTGCCAATTCCATCTCGCGCAGTACGCCCCATATCTACGTCTCCGCGTTGCCTTTTTGGTCGACCACCGACCCAGTTTGGCAAATATACGGCAAACGAACACGAGGTCTGATAAAGCCGCAGGGGACCGCAATGGAAAGAAGAGATAAATCAAACGTCGCAGTCTGGACTTTGGCTAGTCGCGTCATGTCAATCGCAGTCGCATCCGACGGGGCCCGAATCGTCTCTGGCTCTGACGATTTTCTTGTTCGTATTTGGGACTTGCGAAGCGGCAACCTAGTGATGGACCCCCTAGCGGGCCACACAGGCGGCGTGGTATCCGTGGCGTTCTCCCCCGACAATGCTTGGGTCGCCTCTGGCTCCAACGACCACAGTGTTCGAATCTGGGACGCACAAACCGGCCGCATGTCGGCTGGGCCGCTCCAGGGCGGCGGGGGCTGCGTGACGTCGGTCGCATTTTCGCCTTGCGGGAATCGCGTTGTATCGGGCTCCCTTGATAACACGGTTCGCGTCTGGGACATCCGGAGTGGCGAACCTGTAGCAGGGCCTTTTAAACGACACACCAATTCCATCAAGTCACTAGCCTTTTCTCCCCAGGGCGTTTGCGTTGCCTCGGGGTCCGATGACTGCACCGTCCGTGTTTGGGATTCTCGCGACGGGAGCGTTGTAGCTGGGCCGTTTCAGGCGCACGGCAAACCCATCAACTCTGTGGCATTCTCGCCAGACGGTGCCCTTGTAGCCTCCGGGGCCAATGACCACTCGGTCTGTATCTGGGATGCAAAGTACAACGGCATGGTACCAAAGATGGCGTTCAACGGACACGCCGACCAGGTCACGTCGGTAGCATTTTCGCCCAGTGGAGCCTACGTTGTTTCCGGATCTGGCGATCGCACCGTGCGGGTTTGGAGTCTTCTGACCCAAGATCTCGCGGCTGGGCCATTCAAGGGGCACACTGATACAGTCACATCTGTCGCTTTTGCACCTGACGGGATCTACGTCGTGTCCGGCTCTCATGACAAGACTATTCGTATATGGGATCTAAGAAGCACATCCACTCCCGTCGCGTCGCTCGATGGACACACAGATCGCGTCTCCTCAGTCGGATTTTCCCCGGACGGTAACCGCTTCATATCCAGCTCCCACGACTCCACCATCCGTATTTGGGACGCTCGGAGTGGGGCGACCGTGACTGTACCTTTTGTCAAAGCCGGCAATGCCTGGGCTACCTCGGTTTCATTCTCTCCCAAGGGTTCTCGCGTCGTTCTAGGATTCAGCGATGGTGTCGTGTGCATCCGGGACTCACAATCTGGGAAACATCGGGTCGACCCTTTCACTGAACACACTGGATGGATCACTTCTGTGGGTTTCTCTCCCAATGGTCACCGTATTATCTCCAGCTCCTCGGAAGGAGATATGTTTTTATGGAGCGCACGAACCGGGCGTATCTTATTTGGGCCGCTCCAGCACGCGTCTGGTTCGCCAATCAGATCAACAATGTTCTCGCCTAACGGTAAACGTGTGGTCTCTAGCTCAAATGATGGGACTATCTGCATATGGGACGTGCGTACAGGCCAGAGGGTTGAGTTGCCGTTCAATGGACACACAAAATCGGTCCGTTCAGTTGCGTTCTCGCCGGGCAGCAACTATATCGTCTCCGGCTCAGACGACTATACAATCCGGATCTGGGATGCACGGACCGGAATGACTGCGGTCGGACCGCTTCGGGGGCACACCGGCCCCGTGAGTACGGTAGCATTCTCCCTCGACGGAACGCTCGTTGCTTCCGGCTCTCACGACCATACTGTCCGCGTCTGGAACGCCAAGAGCGGAGCTCTTACCGCCGTGCTGAAGGGCCATACCGGTCACGTTAATTCCATTGCCTTCTCGCCAAGCAGCGCACAAATTGTCTCTGGCTCCTCCGATTTAGCCATCCGCCTCTGGGATGCTCGACCACTCTCGGACGCGGCGGATGTCTCGAAGGATTGGACGCTGGGTGAGGATGGATGGGTGATTGGGCGGGATAAGGAAGTGTTGGTGTGGGTACCGAACGACTTGCGGACCGGGCTCATGCGACCCCAGAACCCGATGATCGTATATCGTCGGGGGTCACTTCAACTGAACCCTGACGAGGCTCTGATAGGGGAACGCTGGCAAGGGTGTTACACATGACAAACATATTCTATACGGTGTTGGGCTTTTACCGTTTGCCAGGGAATGGGTACCAGCATTTACATGCTAGCTTTCCTAAATTGTTCTGCACTACCGCTTTATATCAGCTGAATGACCATGTAAACAGTTTAATTTTGCGAATGAACGATGCGCTTATGAAGTCTAGTAGCACTGCAACGCTTACATAACCTCCTGTTATATGTCAGAGATGGGCGACTAAATAGTGCCTACGGATTGAAATAATGACTATATGCGCACTGTAAATGTGAAGGATGCGGCATTATTCCAGCGTGAGCCGTTAGTAGTGAAATGGTAAGATGTTACAGATAAAGGGGGGTTTTTTTACAGGGATTTAACTAAACTGTAAGCACAATCAAGTGTAAAGCAGCGGTGATGTGGGATTTTTTACTATGAGATCCGATTCTTAGTTGCTCAAGTATGGGATTCTAGGTTAGGCCACTGAAGATTTATTATTTACAGGCCATGTTGTCGCCTAGATCGCCAACCACTATGAGTACTACATACACTCGGTATACCAGCCAACTACACATGGGAAATAGGGATATGATTGGCTGGAATCCTTACGCTAGCAGTGGGCGTCTATCATTATATAAACGTGGCGGGAATGGGGAGAGTGTGGTTGCGGAAGAACAGATTGTGAGAGGCACTGTCTCGAGCAATCTGCTCATGGGCGCCAGAATATACCCCCGGTCACCCCGACGACAACGGGCCGGCTCCGACCATAACTTTCCGTTTACGCAGTTGGATGGGTATGGAAAGCCGGAGTGAGTATTGGTTGATCCGTCGTTAGGCGCCCGGATACGGAAGTATTCCAGGGCACTCCCACTAGTGCGATCAGGGTTTTGACAGGTCAACCGCTAGCGG
>WSTG01000575.1:0-16157 GCA_019616325.1 Ceratobasidium sp. 394
CCACACATGGATGAGCATCCTGGGGTCCTCTATCCAGCAGAACAGTTCTTGCATGCCATGCTTTGCCCTGTCCCAGGCACAACCAGCATTACTGGTTTCTGCAGCCACTCCAAGAACATGAATGTGTGGAATTCAACCCAAAATATGTGCAGCACAACTTAGATATGCCCACAGCTGAAATAAGCTCACTTCAATACCCTACTGGGAGGTGAAATCATTCACATGGACCGGTGTCCTCAAACACCAAATGCCAACAATTGAACTTTGCAACCCATGACATTGGCCACACCATAACTCCCTGATCAGCTCAGTGACATAGAAATGATTTCTGCAGTGTACATGATGGCCAGCAATGGTCACTCTGATATTGCTCAGCTGACCTCCCATTCATTGTTGATGGCTTATGTAAGCATTGAACAGGCTCTGCACGAGGCCAGCAAGCTGTGATCATAGTTTTCATGATCAGTTTTGTGAGGTACTGTAGATCATAGGTGACACTGAATATGTGTACAGTAATATAATAAACTCTCTATGCATTCTTCATGGTTACTTGCAACAAAGTTGTCCAAAACATTTAAACAGTGAATGACTTCAGGTGCATCTAGGAGCTTTGGGCCTGCCTCACACAAGCAAGGCAATGGGTGCCTGTGCATGGGGCAACAGCCCTTCTCTTCATCAAGATAGACAGACAAATCTGCAGTGTCAAAGCACGCAGTTTGTGAGGGGTTATATCTGGAAGAGTGTCTGCCAACATCACCTCACCACAGACACTACTGCTGGTTGCCTCTTGATGTCTGGAGTGATTCAGATTGTGATTTAGTGGTCTCTGCGCAAAGATCTAACTAAACCCTGGGTGAATGTGCCCCATGTTTCTCCTGAGACAACTGTAATCATCATAGGATAAAATTCGTGAAGGACAAAAATTGAGCATAGCTAAATTGGTCTAGCTTTTGAGCTTGATATGCCCAGAATGTTTCCTATACCCACTTTTCCCAGCCAAGCAGATTTTGACAAAACTTTGACCAACACTTGGGGGACTTTCCCAAGTCCTTGCCAATGCGAGCCCACTCTGCCCTGGTTTTGAGGTCACCCAGGCCCTCAAACTTCAGATGCAATGTGTTTGCATCACTCACAAACACCTTCCAGGCTTGCTGGGGGAATCCAATCATTATGTTAGTTTTTATCACATGATTAGCTAGGATTCTTACATTGTTCACTGGCAGACAGGCCAGCATCTCAAGAACACATTTCTGGAAGAGCATTTCCAACATAAAAACACTATCAACAGTGCCTGATATCAAGCCCAGCACTGCATTTGACTTTCTCCCACATGAGAACACATTGAGATTAGACACCCAGTTCAATGCCATCACAATTCTCTTGACCTCTTCCTCCCACACAGCACTGATCTCAGGTTCAATTGAGGATCATTGAGCTATCCACGAAGGACATGTCGGCATCTGCCCACTAGTCATGTTAGTAATGTTAACAATTGGTGTGACAGAGGAACTTACCACTTCAACTAGGTAAATCTGTTCCCCCTTCAAATTGATCTTATATTTGTGACCATTGAGCCCCACGAAGGATACCCACTCCCTGTCCTCATGATAAGCAATTAGCATGTTTATTGAACCCAGGCTCTCAGCTAAAGTGACATTAGCCACTGATAATGAGTCTGATCTGGGACTTACAAGAGAGGTATGCCTCACTGGAGCAGCCAGCCTGGCCAATGTGCATAAGACCTGGTGTGTTGCACAAGCCAAAAGACAGGGGAGTATCTTGTGTTTATGGCCCCAGTGCCCCTTCGATGTACAACGTCAACTAACTGAGCCTCAGTCACCCACGGACCACAGTGTGGCCCCAGCTCCCCTGAAACTAAGTACATGTATACACCACAAGATATTCAATTCCAGAGTGTGGTCTTTGGCAGCAGCCACTTTGCTCCAAGGTTTGCATAATTGATCTAGGCCATATGCGTCATTACTGCACTGTTTTTGTCAAACTGGGTACTTTATTATCTAGTCCACATTGTGTGTTCACTTTTTCTCTACCTAAATATACACTGTCTAATTGGTATCTGCCCAAATGTGAGCTGCTTGCAAGCTCTATGTGGCTGTGTAAGAGGTGGGCTTTTCCAGTCACATGCTAGGTTCCCAGTGCATAGCACCTGTTTCTCTTTTTCTGTTTGTATGCAGCTTGCTTTTCCTTTATGCCTCATTCACCATGTACGTAACATCCTGTTCTCTCTCTTCTGCTCCTCCTGCCTTGTCTGCTCAGTCATCATTTAGTCTGTGTCAGGCGCATTCTGTTTTTTCTTTCCTCCCTTGGTGTATGTCCTACAGTGTCAAGGCAAAATACATTTCACGTGAAGTCTACAAGGAATACACACACAAACAGCACACAGAGAATGCTCCACTTGCAACTCTGTCCTTATCCGAGAACAAAATGACAGCACCTGACAGCACCTTGTCATCACCTGAACTTGCTGCCATTCTAACTCTGGGTGAGCTGCATGCCATATGTGACAGCAGATGCTTACTGGGGACAAATTTTATCCAGTCAAAATGACACCTGAACAGGAGGAGTGAACAGATAAGGCCCTCATTTGCAGTGGAATGAGGCTGTCATTGTCATACTGCAACAGAAATCACCTACAACTCATGTGCTTGTTGTGGCACACCAAGGACCCAGATTATTTGAGACAGGATTGTGGCAAACCAGTTCAATAATCTTATGGTGCATTTTGTTTGCCTAACTGCTGGTGCAAATTTGAATGGGGATGTGTCCCAAGGCTCTGGTCAACTCAAGGTAAGATGACAGCAAGCACAGCCAGAAGTGTAAATTTGAGATTGTGGGTTGAGCCCATAATTGCAAATTGGTGGGCCTGACAGTGAGCTCAAGTCGCAGCTATATCTTCATGAACACTGCCCCTACTTGGGTGGCATCAGCATGTGGGTTTTGAGCTGATTCAGCTTCATCTGTGTCATTGATCCTGCGCCTTTGAAGGAATAATATCCAACATTCCATGGAGATTTTGTTGGCACTGGCAGTGCTGAGCAGGCTGGTGAATTTTTTGAAAGGGGCCAGAATTTGGTGGGCAGCTGGATAAGAATGCTGAGGGCATATGATCAAGGTTCCATCCTTATTCATGCTGAAATGGTGGAGATGCTGCTTACCTGGTGCTTCCACTGACACATTTTTCTCCCTACAACTTCACAGAATATAATATAAAACTAACCTAGGACTAAACTGGCAGCTTATGGTGGGCATGCCTTTGATCTTGCTGATATGGCCACATGCATCCTGAGTCCAAGATGTAGGGTTGGCATGCAATTGATGCCAAGCAATTTCCAGATCTGACCACAACCATATACTGCAATGACCAGCCAAAGCAGGGAATCTGGGCTAACACCCTGTTAATATTATATCTTGCAATAGTGATTGCCATCCTGGCTCTGCCAAGCTGTCCATGACCAAGACTGGACACAGTCCCTCATTGCACAGATCGAGTTTCATTTATGGTAGGGTTACAGCATGATGACTAAGGGTTGACTGCTCCAGTCTGGGATATAATGATTCAAGTACAGAAGCGGAAGATTGAAGACAAAGAGTCACAGTTGGGGACCAAGAACTTTGGCAAAGCTCAAGTACAAAAAAAGGCCAGCACTCAAGGACATAAAGCCAAGCTTGAAGAACACCACATACAATTCCAATGACTCATCTGAATCAGTGAGTAACTCTGGAAAATCAGGACATTCGCCTGTGGATCCACCCAAGTCCCATTTCTCTATAGCCTCCAGTGTGCCATTGTAATGCTGCATAGACCTGAACAGCCACTTGTTTATCTGGATTGACATCCCATACCAGACGATTGAGTTGTTGACCATCTCTGAGGTGAGAGTGCAATGTCGTTTGTGTGTGCCACACAGAAAACATGACTCAACACCTGCACAGTGGACAATCTTGAGAGCCAAGTGCGGATAATATATCCACCTTGCATACACTCTGCAATCAGTTCTGAACCCATGACCACTTGACCGGTTTCTTTGTTGAGAGCCTGCCAACACTCAACACAAAGCAGTATGTGCCCTTGTTGAGGTGAGCCTCAGTTGTGAAGTGATTGGAAGATACTGCCAGGTTGCAGCCAAGATTGTGTAGACAAGTCTAGAAACCATTGCTACAAAATCAGTTTGTATACTACTAAAGAGTATAATATTCAACTTGTGCCTTTGGATTGGTTGAAGTTGCACCACAAGGTGGATTGAAACTCACCAACAACAAAGAACCACCATGTCACTGCCTGTGTCATAAAAACTAACAGCAAAAGTTACACTCGCAAAGTTCCTTTGCAATTGCTTCATGCACAGTGTTGGAAGTGCAGGGGATGCCACACGAGGCTACAAGGTACAGTAGTTGCCCCAGTCACTCCAGCCAACAAAGCAACTATAAATATTGAACAATAGAGCAAGTTCTGGATTTTTTGAATTTGGAGCATGGATCATTCCACAGGTTGTACCTCCTGTGATACCGTACCTCAGAAAACTGATTGTAAAACCCATGATCATAGGTTTCTGGCCTGCCACTCGCGGGCTGTTCGGCCATTCCAGTTGGGCCACAAAGCTGACTGATCAAGATCCTGTGAAAATGAGTGCTGCGTGCTACCAGAAGCCGATTTGTGCTATGCAGAAGTGCTCTGCTGCTTCATGAATTCAGCCATGTGGCATTGCAAGGTGGGAGCCTGCAGCGCGGTCAGAGGATGGCGGGTCCAGGACTATGGGCCTGAGCATGAGTGCCAGGTCTATAACTTCAGAACAACTCAAAACGAGGGTGCACAACTGGAACTGTTCCAAGAATTACTGATTTGTTTTCTTGCATTGGCTCAGACAAATCTTTGTCCATGATGACCATCACTCAGCCGGGCACAGTCGATACAACTCTGAGAGTGTTGGTTCTCATGTGAATATGAATATGGAAAGGTATGTGCAAATTGAACATGATCGAGGCCTGTAGGTACAACGAAGTTGATTCAAATTTTGTACCGCCCACCTTAAGCGAGCCTAGCAAAAAGCCTAGTTGTCCTTTTTGCCCTGCGCTGGGTAACAGGAAAACTGAGCCATAGTTCGTGGCCAATCAATTCCCAAGCCTGGACTGTGTCTGGTCACTCAGCATAACTCATTAAACGGGGCATGCTACTCATGAATGACTTCACGCAGTTCACACGGGTCCTTAATTGGGTGTGTCTGGGATGCTCCTCAGTGATCCCCAGGACCACCAGGGGCAGTACGGTGTTCTGCTCCTCGAGTGCTCTAGGGTGAATGTGTGGATACACAGCACATCATCCAGTCTTGACAACAGAATCCTAGGCTGTTCGAGCTGTGCTCCGGCCATGTAACTGACATTATCATGTTTCCAGTGATGCTTTGTGTGATTGATACACGATTTGCCTCTGTTGCTGGCTGCAGGTGAGTGTGCTTGCCCCACCACTGTGTTATGAATCCCCCTCTTGCTACTTCATCCATTGGGTGTATGCCTGTTTCATTCCGTGCGGATTGCTGGTTCTGCATGCCAAGCAAGCAAGTGACGGCAGGCGCGTGACAGGTGTAAGTGTTTTCGAGATGCGGTGGCGTGATGAGCGGGATCGGATATGATGGTGCTAGTAGATGTGAGATGACAACTCTCACGCATTATACTCTCGGCTCCTGTCTGTGTATCTCAATGAGGTCTTGAGATTCTGCTGTTGTTGCGTCATTCTGGCATGATGGGGAGTTTTGGAATTCATGTGTAAGCTCCGCAGATGTGAAAAAAAGGGATACTTCAGAAGTATATTGACGGTACACGTCATGTCAAAAATGTGATGTAGAGATGTCACGCCGGAATTCCCGCGTGTTCCCGCACTGGAATTGCACGGCGAATCCGAATCTGTTAAAAAAACTGCATATATGCGTGTATTCGCGCTGCTGAGCGCTTTCTGCACATATATGCAGTTTTTTCAACGGATTCGGATTCGCCGTGCAATTTTGCGCCGGAACATGCGGGAAGTTCCGGCGTTACATCACTAATGTGATGGGGGAACTCCAACCCTGAATCATTTGCGGCCACCCGTCCAGCCAATGACAGAATGATTTGGGGCAACACAGTCATGCTTAGCAGAGCAGGAGCAACTTCATCGACTACTCTCATCATTGCGTGATGAACGGCCTGTGACGATTGAGCGATTCAATTCAGCCATATGCGTGGACTCACATGTACAAAATGGCTGCATTCTAGTGGGTGGGAATAGGCTAATGTTTGGCTAGGAACACTGGGTATGATCTAGGTGCGGTTCATGAGACAGTTAGCAGTTTTCCGCCATCTGCAAGATCCAAGGGGGGCACATGTTGATTGTATTGGAGACCGAAGGCCAGGCAGAATAGTGATGATCGGGATTTCAGGATGTCGTCATCGTTGTCTTCGTGCATCTGGCGGACCCACAACTGCTAGGCCGTAGAGCGGGTGTCTATGGCCTTGGTCTGCTGGGGCAACGCCAGTTGTCCTGGATGTCACCATCTGCGAGGCAAGATTCAACAAGGTAGTGTCACTCCCGGGTGTGGATGCAGTATTAAGCTGTTAGGTGAAGGGGAGGGATGTCAGTGCCACGTCCAAAACATCTGTAGCAATATATCTCTGCCACTTCCAAATGACATACATCTCAGGCAAATGTCATACTCAAACCCAGGCTGCCTGCATTCTTGCAAAAGGCACAAAATGGTTGGTCAACACAATTGGAAAAGAACTAGATCCACTGATAGGAACCGTGGGCAAGGCGACAATTTGCCCTTCAATCTGTGCTTCGCGCTTGATTAAATCATGACATAGGCCAGTGGAGTTGCTAAGAAACTGCAGCACGGTTTGTGGCCATCAGCTCCACAGTACATTGCCGGCTACACCAAATCGCAGCGATGCTCAAGGAGGCGAGTCTGGGGCCATTGGGTGACATTTACTTTGTGTGACAATCCTGAAGGCTGAGAGGCCGGTAGCCAAGCTCGCAGCAAACATGCTACTTACATTCCAGATGCCTAGGCTCACCTTCAGGGGGGGATCTGCCAAGGATCAGCTTGCATGGTACAGGGCAAAGGTCTAGGATCGTAAGCCCGTTGAACTCTTGAGCTTAGGTTGACCTAGTTTTTTGTCTTGACCAACAATGTGTGGCATTGAGGAGACGGTTTGTGGGACCGCAGAGCCGTGTCAAGCATCGAAAGTGTACGAAGCCACAGGAGCGGTCACACACGACAGTCTGTAGAACTACACTTAAGGGTGAGGTCACTGAGACTGCAAACATGTCGGAAAGGAGGAATCAATGACACCAGCAGTTTTTCAACGCATTGATGTGTGCATCAGGAGAGGAGGGATTCAGTCACACAGCTATTTGCGTTCACTCCAACGACAGAGACGGTCACGAAGGGAATTTTTGAAATCTACGGGTGCGTCCTCACTCACAAGATGGTTAGATTCATCTCCCAGGACTCTATTGGCCTTGCTGTGTGCCTGTCATGGTTGTCGATGCATGTGCCATACTCAGTCAGTGGCTATCTCCTTGCTGATGTATCCTTGAGCTGAAGACGGCTCTCCGGGTCATTAGGTATGGTTGAGAAGAAACAGTGAGTTCATTACACAGATGGTAACTGAACGTCTTACTCCAGGTTGAATTACATGTGTACAACAAGGCTGTTGCCTTGTGGGATTGGCACTATGCTCACCACCAGAAGTTCCCCGTCGACCTCTACCCAACAGCTGTCCGGAATCACTGCGACAGATGGCACAATAGGACTGTGGGCCCCCGAGGTCTGGGGATCATCTCCTCAACTGAGACGATCCATATGTTGTGGCCACCACGAGAGAAGTCTTCAGCAAATTGAGGCACCTGGGCCCTGAAGGACACACCGGATGTCTAGGCAATGCACCATTACACGCTGTTGGTGCACCTTTACTCACATTGTCTACTCCCCCCCTCCTCCCTAACGGTTTCGCTCTGCACGCCTCATTGCTCTGGCCCTGCAGCCCTCCTTGGCAATCCATGGCTCAACAGCATGGTCAAAGATCAAATAACTGTAAAATGTCCTGCGACTGTCGTCGAGATCTAATCTGTCTATTCCAGCTGGAGTGTCTCATCAACCCCGCCCTTTGTGCCCGGCACTAGTCAAAGCGATTCCGGGGGACTCCCACACTGCAAGACCTCGTACCGGTGGTCGCGTAGGTTATAGAAGTTGATGTTTAAGTGGATTTCCACCCAGTATTAATTACAGTCCTGGAAGTGAGTTGTTCAAAAGGTGAGGAAGATTTCTTCATATGTAGGGTTGCTGTCATGTTATATCCCATTCAATTGGGTGGATAGACGACCACTGATGCTGACCAGGAATAATGGTTGTTGAGGAGAACTGCAGAGACAAGATCTCCTTGCTTCAGGAGGTGTGAGGAGTCGGTCAGCATACCGAGATTAACTACAGCGTAGTCAAATGGCTTGCAGACAACAACACCAACAAGATCACACTCCACAAAGCTTTGGCCAGCACCCACTCACAGCTTGAACAGCTGCTTATATCGAGTCCATTCCCAACACCTCAGCAACCTGAAACATTTGCAAGCCATCTGACGTTCAAAGTGTTGCTTAAAGCCGGGTTCTTCTTCGCCTGCCAAAACTGAAGCCTCGGATCAAGGGATGTCCAGCAGGACGGTTTGCCTCAGAATTGAGTCCCTGGTCGGATGGGCAGAGTTTGCAAGGCATCTGGAACGTGTTACGCATCATTACATGGCACTCTCAAAGGTAAATATTTGAACTGCTTCACCTCAGCTTGAACCCATGCCTCATCTACAGCTCAGGTCTAAATTCAGGTGAGTTCAGCCTGCAACACCTCCTTAACACCACCGCTGGGTCTGAGGTTACACGTTCCCGTGGAGATGCAACGTCTGGATTGACCCGGATAGACGAGGGTGCAGGACATTAGTCACGTTGGGGTGAATGGAGAAAATAAGGCAAATCATGATGGTAATGCGGCTAATTGCATGCAAACCAATCGTAGCAGTCTTCCAACCCAGGTATCATCACTCCCAGTGACCTGCCATCCGTCACGATACCTCCAAAATCATGGACATCTATAGCCATGAAGAAGCTGAGGCAGAGACGGTGATCCCCCGCATGAGAACAATTGTGTAAGTGATGAGACATCAACATGGGGAGATGAATCGAACTACGAATTTGAGAAAGCGACGCCTGTGTCGCCGAGACCGCCTTGGTTGTTCTACCTCACAACTAAGTGCAACACATCGCTGCTATCCAACCTTTCCCACGTGTTGATCGGTCATTGACGGGGGATGTCAGAGTTTCTCAAACGGTCCTACTCATAGCATTGTGGATGAATCCTTTGGGACGCAGAGTACAGGTACAATTGATCAACATGAAACGAAAGAATGCCAGAACACCGCGGGCTATCTTTTTTCAACCAGCAAATGATGCAGTTCAACAGCATAGCCAACACTCGGTTTCCGGTACTGCCTGGATGAGGTAATGAAATCTTGCACGAGTCAGTTGTTT
Organism: Ceratobasidium sp. 394; assembly: GCA_019616325.1. Taxonomy (NCBI): domain Eukaryota; kingdom Fungi; phylum Basidiomycota; class Agaricomycetes; order Cantharellales; family Ceratobasidiaceae; genus Ceratobasidium; species Ceratobasidium sp. 394. The sequence continues at coordinate 9,569 of WSTG01000575.1, forward strand.
GGGGGGGGGGGGGGAGTGGAGTACTGTGGTGTGCAGGTGGCGGACCGCTGAATCTGCACTAATAACCATGCCTAGTTATATGTTGGGCCAAGCAATGGTCCTGTTTGTTACCGGTCAACTGGACTTTGAATCTGCTTCCAGCAAGGTGGCAACGTCAATTGATCGCCCATTGTTCAACAGGGTATCCATGACTTGGCCTCATCACCGGATTGAATGTGTGTTTGTACGATACTCAAAGGTCAGGCCCCAGTGCATCACACAACCCTGCATCAGGCTATCCGTGTTCAACACAAGCAATATATTCTTTCTGACTGGCTTCTACCTTTCCCCGGATACTTTCTTATAAGCTGCATTTTCTTGTCCACGTGTGTAATTACATCCTACATACAATTCATGGAACCCACCCATCTGTGTGTACTCAAACCAAATTCCTTTGTCATATAACTCAGCAACGTTTCACTGCATTTCATTACCTTTGCTATCTACTGATTGGCTTGATTCGATTCAATGGACTTTGGCCATGGGGTCTAACGTTCAATGCTGCCTCACTACGTTGAATGTTGAAAGTGGTCAGTGAACAACCAAGGATTGTGTGACAAGGGAGTCAAGCGGTCACTTGCTCCTTTCCTGGTAGCATGTCGTAGTGAACAAATCAAGGTGCCACAGAAGCACAGTAGCAAATAATATGTAGTTCACTTGGCAATGTAGTGTGTGATTCAAAAGCTGAAAGATATTGGTGTCACTGACCGGAATCAAAGGGTGTAAGTACCGGACTGCCACCAAACCACACCTGGTTCACAGTTATATGTCTTGCTACTTCCCTCCCTCACCTGACCCTCACGCATTCTCCATTTACAACACATCAGTAGCATGTAGGTGCCTTCACCCAGAAACACTGAACAATTGTGCGTGCAGGAGAGCGTCGTGAGGAAACACAGACATTGATCAATCATTTGCAAGTGTCATATGAACATGAGATTTGGCAAACTGTGCCAGAATATTGAGGTGCACATTGCGACACGCCGGTAGGATCAATCCAGCTGAGACTCTGGACTAGAAATAGTGAGGAATCAGTCTAAAATGCAAGCATTTTTTCAAGTCAGCAGTGCAACAATCTTAGCACTTGAAGTCAACCAGACGCCCGTGACACATTGCTTGTTGGTGGCACCCCACAATGAGTTTATCCCCATTTCTTTGTTGATTTTAGCTGGTTCCTTGTTGATCCGAGCACACATAGCGGTTCCCAACTCCGTGAACTCGCAAATGGTGGCCAGGATTAGCGGGATGGGACGAAGACAAAGTTTGGCACAGTTGAGCACTCATGGGCACGGCTGCTCAGCAGGCTGGGAGCACCCACCCTGCTCACTGATTTGTCCTAATGAATTTCGAATTTTCTGGGCTGTCCAAACTGACATGTAGGTAGAAGCTAGTGGCACCATGATATTCTAATGGTCCGCCTTCAGAATCCAGAGCAGCCTGGTCAACCATGCCGGTTCAAGCTCCAGGTTTAAAAAGGAGGGAGTGCGAGTGACAGCTTTGACGTTGTTCCTCAAATCCATTACTAGGTTCCTGATCATGATTCATCAGGCCATCTTGAGCATTGAGTGTGAGTGCTATTGAGTTATCAGGTGCTAGTAATATTTGTGGGGAGCTGTTCTTCCAAACCTTGATATAGGCACGATCCGCTGATGTGAACTCTTGTGTCTCGGTGAATAATCGTAATTCATGAGTATCCACAGTGACGGTTCCCCAGACTTGAAGTTGTCGGTTCAAATTTTCTTTGATAATCCTTGCCCATGTGAGAGGCGTGTGATCTGCAATAATGGTAAATGCTGATCAACTCAGGTAAACTTGGAATTTGACCAGCTCCTCCTTGCGTACCAAAGCTGTGTGTTTAGTCGCTTTTGCTCATTTTCATTCAAGCTCTTTGAGTACTCCCTAACAACACACTCTCAGGTGAGCAGAGTTTTAGTCCAATCTTTTTCATCCCATTAGCCCTGTAGTCACAAAACCATTCCATCATCCAGTTTGATCGCACACCTGGGCAGCGGCGAACCATTTTCCCTGCGCTTCCTACATAGTTCAAGTCCTGGTGTTTCTCACAGAGCATTGAGCTCCAATTCAGCTATGCCATACACAAAAGCACTAGTATATGGTATGAAACGTTTCCTGAATTGAGGGTAGGACATGACAAGTGCTGAGCTTAGGGCTCGTTTCGCTAATTCCCAGGCTTCATATTCCAGAAGTGTCCATCACCAGGGAACATTCCTGCTTTGTAGCGTATACAGTGATTGCATCATCCACACACAATGCTATAGCTTAAACAGTAAGTCATGGTGCCAATGAAGTTTTCCCAAGTCCCCACACTCCCTCGCATCTAGCCAGATATCATAATGCGTGCGAGTAAAGAACCTGTGCAATGATTCCCTTTTCACACCTAAGAGAAACTGTTCCTACCCTGGATATCCGAAGACAGGGTATAGAACCAGGCAGTCCCACTGAAGGGTTCTGCATGGAACAAAAGCTCCCATCCCAAACACCCAGCGCTCCAAACCTCTTAAGTGAGAACAGGGCCATGGCTTAGTAGGGTACTTCGTTTGAGGATTTCGGACACATGGACAGCCACCTATTGGCTTTCATACAAGACTCTGCCCCACCTTTTGAGGGGGTGGGGTTCCAGGCATGTGGCTTTTTCTGGCATGGCTGAGTGCTTTTTGTGCTGCATGTCATCCTCTGGCCATTTCTCACCGAGATGACTACTCAATGCGGCCACCTCAGCCCAGTACAAGGCTGGGTGATAACAAGTAGTATTGAACACCCTTGTCAAGGAGTGTTTTCCCACACAACGATGACCAGAGGAACTCCCATCTAATAAGTTGTAGGTGTGCCACCATACAATCGCAAAGCGTAGATTGCTACCTGACAGACCCGGCTCAACCCTTTTCTGGACTTCCTGGTCCGGTTGCACAAAGAGGGGAGAATGTGTGTGTGTATGACCACACGTTTTGATGGTCTTGAGGCAGGATCATGTCTGGAACTGGCGGAGAAAGTGATACTTCAGAAGACAACAGACGTGTACACTACTGCATCAGCTGGTGCCAGGGTATGGTGGAAGAGCCCAGATCGTTACACCATGCTCCGATTTCTGGTGGGCTGGTTATATGCCAAAGCTGTGATCAAAACATTGAGTTAGCCCAGATCTCCTTGGGGTCCGCCACTCACAAGCTCTTTGGACAACTCCTTGCACCCCACATCTTGCCTAGTCAGACAAGAAAGCATAAAAAGCATATGGTGCTCGGGCAATGATGGCACACTGAGTCTTCAACCGATTACAGCCGTATGGCAAGATGACGTGAGCTCCGCATTTCTCGCGCCTTGCTGCACAGGCCGACACAACGATCAAGACTGTACACAAGCCAGACTTGAACACTACAGTGAGCAAAAACCTGCCTTACCTTGACGATAATACAGATGTAAAGTAAAGTGCATAGTTAATTCATGACAGATGCGACTCAGTGTCACTTGACGTCTGCCACTCAGGATGGTGAAACAGCTGTAACACACAACAGGATGGATTTAACCATCCCGTTGCTTTCGCACCCTCACTTCTTGACATGCGCGGAGCTCTCGCCATCCATTCATTCTACTCAGGCTTGCTTATGAGCATCATGGTTCCCCGTCCATGCACTGCCAATAAGACCGCTTTTTTTTGCACTTGTGTCATACCTCACATTCTAAACGATTATAGGTTAGCTAGAGAGCGGACTACAAAAATGAGACTTGTATCCCAGGAACTAATTGGCGATGATGATAATCGGTGGTGCAGAAAGTCCCTAGTGTGTCTGCATGAAATGTAATTCTGCATATTGTATCGTAAGAGAACTTAGACTTAGTTTCTCCGCTCTTGAATAGAGTGATATTTACCCAGTCTATACTGCAAACATTAAGACAATTCAAATGCATGTAGTTAACAGTATCCCGTGGGACTACTATTGATGGTATCTATTGATTTATTCTGTAGGTATAGTGTGTTGTGCTGGTATACTTGTTTGCGTACACTCTAGGAATCCTAGCATACCCGAACTGTAACAATGGTGGTGCAGATGCAGAAGGCCATAAGGGGGCTGCACAGAAGATGTGAGCGTGGCTCATAGATCAAGGGAAACGAACAGCAAAGAACCGTAAATGTGAGAACCTCAGTGCCAAAGATGGGGTGTTGATGACAAGGGTGGTTACAAATGATGGCATCGAGACCGACTTGCCCTCTTCTTGGGTCGTCTACTTGACAGCTAGCACAGCACACGAGACTCAATGAGGGATGTATGAGATGGTGGAGGGTAATGATTGTGGTTGTGTGAACCTGGTGTTTGCATCCGGTCCGCCCCCCGATGAGATTTTCAGTCACGTCGCCGCGAGAAAACTGTCACAGGCATCTGGTGAGCACGCCTCTGTGCTGGTCTTGCACATGAAAGGCTCTCACAGTCCGTCACATTCTATTGTCTTCCTCATCAGGTACGTTCAAGTCCGATGTAGAACTTACCTTGCGTTCACGCATATAGTTCCTTATCATTTTATATTCCAACAGGGCACGTAGCAATGGTGGGTTTCAGATGCATGATATATGAAGTTGTAAACGTCATTACACCAAGCAGAAAATCTATATGTCTCTTGAAAAGCCAAAATCACTAGTGTCTAGGGTAGGAAGCAGAGCTGTTGTGCAGGAATCCTACATTCCGGCATCAAGGGAAACTCAGTTGCATCAGACCCTATTCGTAATCTGATGCCATTCAGTTTCCCTTGATGCAGGTATGCAGGATTCCTGCACAGCAGCACTGGTAGGAAGTGACAAAGACAACCGGGTGGTACAAGTTATAGTTGATCACTTGGGGGGGTTATTACGGGCACCCCACTGGCAGTAGATTCCAAACGCTTTCTTCCCTGCCTATTGGGCCAGGGGTGAGATGTTGTTTCATTGCACCATGATTGTCTGCCATTCCTTGATGGTACTCAACTCCGGAACTTTCCCCTCAAAGTGGATGTTGGCTTTCTGAATATCCGTGAGCAGCACTGTCTATCATGACTGACAATGGGTTAAGTAGGGCAGTGGAGAAAGGAGGAATGTATTTACCTCCTCGACTGGGACACCTGCTAGACTGGGAAAAAAAACAGCGAAGCTCTGCGATGGACTGGCTGGTCAAGCTATGCAACGAGCTCTGCTCGCCCTGCAGCCACACAATCATCTCCTGATTGAGGATCTTGATGCGCTTGATGGCCTTGACCAGGTTCCTCAAGGGCTTCACCTTGGCCGATTGTGACCTTGAGGTGCTGGCCATCACAACTGAGATGGAATTGAAGTTGTCCATGGAAGAGTCGCCAATGTTGCAATTCTGCCATGAGTGAGCATAAGTACGGGTCTGGGGAGTCAACAACTCAATGCAATAGATTTGTACCTACCATGGTCATCCCAAAGTCCTACTGTATGATAGGAATGAGCAAAGGGAACCCTGACAAAGCCGAAGTGTGGTGTGGTTACCACAGGCACAATGTCCAACCGGTCTATGGGGGTTGATGGTTCGCAGGCTTGGGTTACCCACATCAAAGGCAGCCAGCCCAAAGTATTGCAGTCATTGTCTTCATCCAACCATTCCATTCATCTAACTACTCTCTTCATCTGACCATGCCTTCCGGTCCACTTGGCACACTCAGTATCACCTCTCTGTCAGGTGCCATGAAAATGGCAGTACCAATGAGGCTTGGGAAGACCCTGTCCGATAAGGCCATACAGGCTAACGTAATACTGGTGCTGAATGCATCATGAGAATGCCTCACCACTTTGCATTTGGTATGTGCACCAGCAATTCATGAACATTGCTAACCTTATGGTGGGATTACTTAGTGGAAGAGTCGGTTGGCTGGCAGTTCCGCATTGCTAATTGGGACGACGCGACAGATGAGTGGGTTGCAAGTGATCTGCCAGGTGACTCATATTGGCTAAGTGCAGTCATCCGCCCAACCCCCCCCCAAGTTTTCGACCCGGGGACCCAGCGCCCCGAGGCATTTGAAATTGGCCCGGGGCGATAGTACTAAGTCCCCCGATTGGGGCCTGCCCTAAACCAAGCCGCCAGCCCCGTCCGTCGCCGAGATACAAGGTCCAGAAGGGCCCAGCAGGGGGGGCGGGCCAGGCCACAACTTGTTCACCTCCAGGGAGCATGTCACGCCGGGGGGTCGGGTGGATACCCATCGCACGTGGCAAGCACATTGATTGCCATACATGGAAATGAAGCAGTATTTCAAATTCAGACCCTGAGATCAAAACTAGAGGTTCAATGTCCCTGGGGCCACATACGGCGGTGGAAACCCCACCAGCACTGTCTTGCCAAAGACAGGACATGTGTGATTGCCAGGGTCCAAGACCCTGCATATTACCCTGAGGTGATGGCCTGGATCAACAGGCAGATTTAGCCACATTGGATATGCCTGGGTGACAGCTCTGACTGCAATTCCAACTGGAGGGGCTCGGTTTTGCTCAGTTTTGCATGTGCCGTGCAGGTGCGGGGAGGTGCGGCGGCCAGGAGACATGTCAATGGGA
>WSTG01000576.1:0-16146 GCA_019616325.1 Ceratobasidium sp. 394
TGGTTACGGATCATGTGACTGCTTAGTCAGGTGACTCCAGACTCCAGCATTACCTAGGAGAGATTATCTGGAGTCAGTGTTACGTTACGGTGGTTACGGGTCACGTGACGTGAACACGTGACCCTCATCGTGCAAAGTCGCTACGAACGCGAGTTATGGCGCTCGTGACTTCAGATAAAATGCATTAATTGCTTAATTAATGCCGAGGGTTAGTCATGCCCGAAAACGGGTCATGACACTTATAAGTAAATGAAATTCCCAAACAATCGGTGACGGTAAAACCTTTGATTGATTTAATTTGACGAGCTTAAAGATACCTATGCTTCTTGGCTAGTTAGGCATCACCACGTTTCTTTAATCACGGCCCTCGATATTAGTTCTTGGCATTGTGCCGTCGCTCCGTTTGCCTATTATGCCAACTCCGTTCTTCCACTACACTGCCCATCATTCGATAGCCAAGTAATCCCCAATCTGACGTTCCAAACCACTTACCATTGGTGTCACGCTAAACTCGCGATCCTAGACATTTTAAATAGTTACAGCCATACACGTTTCAGGCGCTGAGCTACGGCCTATGGCGCTCGGATTGTAAAAATATTACAGCCAGGCGGAAATCAGAAATTTACTAGTAGATTTACTAGTAGAATATGTGTTTGTGGTTAAGCCTTGATATAGGCATAATGTGTAGCCACCCACGAACTTTGGTGGTTAATTTGACTCCGTAACCTTGAAGCTAAACTGGTTATGCTCAAGTATATGCGTGGTTTTTGGTGCATCCCAAGAACATGCCTACTCAAATCTGGCTGCTTAATAGGCTAGAACCGTAAAACTAGAGTCATATTTGCCTTTAAGCATTTATGCGTATGTATAATCTCCTAAGCATAACTAAATCTGAAAAAACAAAACATTCTTGTTTCTGCCAATTAAGCCTAACATTTAGGCAGTATACCAAACCCTGCTTAAACCAGTATTTCTTTGGAGATATGTATCCTAGATTGCACAACACTAAATTACAGAAACATTGTGGTTAAGCCCAGATATCAAGGCCCGTTGGCTGTATAGGCGCCACTGGCTTTGGACCATCCCGACCATGCACTTCCCATAGCTCAAGTTCAACCTGATACTCCGCAAAGGCTTGGTGGTACTTGATGGTTTCGTTGAGGAGCCGTTTGTTGACCTGAATAGACGTCCCATATTGCCGAACACCAGTTTCAGGATAGACCTTGGTTTCGATTGTACAGTGTCACTCGTGGGTTCCACGCCAAAAGAAGATGACGACCCCATTGGACTTCGATGGATCGATACCTAGGTGAATATCTGGCCACAAAAAGTGACCGCCTTCCATGCACTCCTCAATCAGAGCACGATCAGTCACAAGCTTGCCGTTGTCATCGACGAAAATGTAGATGCTGAAAACATAGGGGAAGGCATCGTTGTCCAGGTGGGCTTGGTTGCAAAACCCAAGAAAGGAGATCGTGAAGTTGCAGCCTAGGCTGGCTCTGTGCGCCTGCAAACAACGTCAGCATTCAGTACAACGGCACAGACAGGCAGATATGAAAAATGAGAGGGTATAAACTCATTACGCACTGAAATATCTGGAGTTGTTTCGCCAAATGCTGGCAGACCTTTGTCGGACACAAAGGCTTGCGCCTCATAGGCCACCTTATGTGCCAATATCTCCGTGAACTTGATATTGAATATCTCCTATGATACAAACATTAGCATTGTTTCCAATAGTAGTTCCAATACTCACCCGAATACGAGTGATGTTGCGAACATACTCCTCCCACGCCTTCTTCAACTCTGGATCTTTCTGGATGCCTGGAGGTGGGGCGTAAAGGCCATATGGGGTGGGGTCAAAAAGAGCAGAACGCCACCCAAGAACCATCATAATACCACCTGCCATAAAATTAAGTAAATATAAGTATACTCGTGTCACGAAAGCTAGGCACTCACATCCACCTGCTGCTTGATGCGCCCCATTTCTCTTGCACAGCGTTCCATTGAGAGCCCCTAGATGTAGGAGCAACGCAAGCTCTTTGTAAAGCTCAGTGTCGGCATCGATTTCGGCAGGAGTAGGGAAATGGACGAAAAGTGCGATCTCGGGTTGGGATGAATCAGGGTCATGAACTGTGCCAAGAGTCGTCCCGTCGGTGATCCACTTGATCTCGTGTTGTAGAACGTCCCGGATTCGGACCTTGCCACGTGGAAAAAGTCCAGGAACAAAAGGGATAGCGTTTCCACCATGCTCGTTGTAGGGAAATGAGCCGTTCCACTTGCGTTTTCGCTTTCGACATTTTCGGCAGGTTGCATTCCGCAAGGAACACAGGTCAATGGACTTGAACTTGCTGAGAATCTCCTTCTTCTCGTCCGCTAGAGCCTCTAGCTCAAGCAAGTTCATCTGTTGAAGTGGTCGGGTAAGGTTCAGTAGCTCTCCAAGTGGCTGGAGTTGGCTAAGACGGAGTCGTAGATAGTTCTTGCCTAGATAGAAAACCATGTGTAAATGAAGGAAAATTGTGATGAATTTTTCAAAAAACTTACGTCGAAGCTCACGCTTGTACGCTGCCTTTGCTAATTGGCTGAATGGTTTGGTTGCAACCTGTACTCGCTTTTCAGCTCAAAATATATCATTAATGCAGAGATAATGTACCTTGAGATACTCCAGAGCACCCGTCACACATGCAAGTTGGGCACCTTCCGAGTCGGTCTGAGTGACGGCTACCAGCATACTATTAAAACATCAGTTACTGTCTCTATTGTATATTACACTTGACTTACTAGCTGAATTCCATGAATAAAGGTCGTTGTTGCTCACGCCTTTCTTCTCTAGGCTGACTACCAAAATTATTGAGGCGGGTGATAATGTCACCCAACGGGCGGGCCCATTTTGATTCGAGGGAGAAGTTGGACTGAGTAAAGTGTCAGGCTATTTGTGCTGAAACATTAGAAGTAAAGTGAGGTTGCTCACTGAAGACATTGTCCGACAAAAATCTACAATCCAGTGTCGGAATTGAGAAAATGCCGGTGCACGAACAATGTGTTCAAGTTCTTCAACTTTGGATTTTAGACGATCAACGACGTTTACCGGGGCATGTTTGTGGAAGGTTTTTTTAGGTTTTGGAGGCATGGTGGTGAAACTTGGGGTGGGATATTGTGGTTAAGAGATTGGGGACGCGTCGCGTTCTTGATGAGCTACACGGCACAAACATTGAATTTGCAATGTAGCCGTGCCAGAGCAGCCCTTCCAGCTCCGGGATTCATTCTCAGGAGTCTTCCCCAATGATACTGTTGACGTGCTGGGACTATTTGCCTAGAAGGTGGTGGGCCGTGTTTACCAGAGACCAAAAATGTGTGTGCAATGAACATGAATATTGAGACGGTTTCATACAAAGAAATTAATCAAAACCATGACCAATTCTGAACGAACGAACGAACAAGTTTTTAGTCCGGAAAAGATAACGGAGCAAAGTAGTAGGGGTACACATATGGGAGTGCTTAAACAAATACACAGGCATGAGACAGACAACATGTGAGGGCTGGCAGATGTGTATTACAGGGGTCGTTCAGTGGGGGTCAGGTTTTGTCATAGGTTCGGTCGGGGAGCGGGTGACAGCGCTGACGGCCTCCTTGACCTTGGCTCGTTCTGATTCGTCAATGCGGGCCATCCAACAACCCTCGAAATTGTCCAGAGTGCCAACGGAGCATCGCATTTCTCAGCCTCATCTTGCGACTTGTCTTGGGAGTGCAGAGGAGAGAGCAAGAATGCGCCGATCGCTTGCGGGGTAAACGACTCGGGTCTCGACGGAGCGTGCATGAGCGGCCAAGGGATGTTACGAAAGGTAATGGGCTGGGTGGAGATGCGACGCCGAGGGCCGACCAGCAAAGCTCGTACGAGTTCCAGGCGTCGATGAGGGAGAATTCGGACCTCAGCGGTGGACGGGCGTGTTCGTATTGCGGTTCTGCCCAGCGACGCTTACGCTCCTCCTGCTCCTGTCTTCCCCGTCTCTCACGCTCGATCCTGGCCCGTTCCTCGCGGTCCCGCTTCTCGGCGGCTTCCCGGAGTCTCGCCTCCTTCGCACGTTCACGGGCTCGACGTCCGTCTTCCTGTCGCCGACGCTCCTTGGCAAGAAGTTCCTCCACAACGCGTCTCTCCTCTTGAGCCTGAAGCTCGGCCTCCTTGCTGCGCTTCTTGCCGCCAGCGCGGTCATAGGCCGCGGCAGCGGCGGCGGCAACGGTGGCTCCCATAGCGACATCGACCCTCCTCGTAGACTCGCCGCTTTGAGCTCTCTTCCTCGGCGCGAGCGCGAGTCTGATTCGGGGAAACGTAGACACGAGGTGGCGGAGACATATCGGGTTGGCTGCTGGGCTCGGGCACCGGGCAAGCGGGGGCACGAGGAGTGCGCTCTGGGTGGAATCCAGATGCCCGCGGGGTCTTGACGTTCATGGGAGAGCGCTCCTGCTCATGGTTGGCGTCAGATGGCGAGGTGGAGGTATTGACATGGGGTGGCACGGCTAGCCCTGGTGATGGCGCCGCAGACTTTGGACGTTCGGGATGGAGGGTAGAGCCAGATCCAGAATCGCGTTGTCTGCCTGCAGGAGGACGTGGTGCAGAGTGGGCGGTTGGGGTTGGCCGAGGCTTGGGCGCGGGCTCTGGTGTCACAGCCTTGAGGATCGACGATGCGGCCTCGTGTCCAGTGGGATGTGTCACGAGTAGCGTTGGATGATCAATTGACGAGGGGCTACCGTGAGCGACTGGCAACTGGGATCTCGGGCTAGGAGTGCGGACACGAGTGGGAGTATAGATTTTTGGAACACGGGTTTCGGTAGGTTCCGAGTCGCCAGTCTGTCCCAGACGGCCATGGGGGATGCAATCGGCGTATCCTGGTCGAGAAGTCGCGGCCTGCTCAGCCTTGCGCGCAAAATCTCCCGGCTTGTGCTCCTCCGCTTTGCGGAGCCGCTCCTGCATCGCCTTGAAAACGTCGCCCTCGCTGTTCTGTTGCTTGCGGGCTTCAACTTTCACCTTGGGCTCCGCCACCTTTGGTTTCTGCCCTCGCTCCCGTTCACGTCCGCGATCCAGTTCGGGCTGAGTAGACTTGGGGCCCACGTTGGCATTGGCGTTGATGGTGGCTTCGGCGGCAGCGAGGACCTCTTGAATACGACAAACTAGGGCGGCTTACTCGCGCTCGAGCTTAAGAACCTCTTCTTCGATCAAGCCGCTGGACGTCTCGACGCTCTGGGCTACCCGCTCGGCGCTCTTGACACGGGGGAGATGCACTTCTGCGGCGCTGCCGTTGGGAGTGGGTGCCTCTCAATGTGGAGCCTCGTCTCGAGTGCGGTGAGGGTCGATTCCGGTGCCAGCCGGCAGCTCGCGAGACCGACGTTCGTGCTCTCGACGGCGGGGCTTGTCGGGCCGGGAGGCATCCTCGTGGTGTGCATCTGCCGCCTGAGTTTCTTCCCACCGGAGAGTGCCGCGAGCATGGGAAACCTAGGATTTTTTGAGTTGATTTGCTTGCCGCTGTTCGACAGAGGTGGACCGTTGGAGGTCTTCCTCGTTGGGCGACATAAACTCGAAGCTCTCAGGAGACCCATGGCTAGGCTGGCTCTGTTTCGCACGGACAGGTTTCTCGGCTAACCGAGGGGCAGTCTCGAACGGTGGTGCAGCTCCGATGGGGTTGCTGAGAGGGACGTCCGCCGGGGTTGCAACGCTGCCCAAGTGAACATGCTGGAACATAGGGCGGCCTTCTACCATGACACTTGAGGAGCGGGTGCGCGAGGCCTGACGAAGTGCTGTGGGACCGGTTAACTGGCTCTTGCTCGGTGATTGCGGCGCTTCTGTTCCGCTTCGGCCGGCTTGAGTACTTGGAGGCGCCAACAGTCGACGTTGAGCTGCGAGCCATCAATGCTTGGACTGGGCCTCCAGCTCAAAGTAACATACCTAGATGTCATAGACTTGTGGCCTCACAGGAGGACCTGCTCTTGGCCTATCGGAGGAACTGACTCCAGCTAAACCCACCAGTTCACGTGCGGATCTTGAGGTGTACCCCAAACAGCGGAAACAAATTAAATGAAGAAGTAGAGATGGGGAGTCTCCGGCTAACTGTAGAGATCCATCCAGTCTTACGACCGAAACAGACCAATTCAGCGCAAATGGAGGTGGTGGTTGAGAGGGCAGTTGCTTCCCTGAACATCATCACAACATAGTCACATGACCATAACAGTCACCTGACCTAATCTTTGTGTCGACCAATTCAGACTGTGATCGACTCGTTCAGTACCAGATTAAACAGTTGTGGTATTGTAGTGGTATCAAGATGTGTAGTGAACCAAAAAGCGACAGTATGTATCAGGATTAATGTGGGTGTAAGGATGATGTGATAGGAGCAAACGTAGAGCAAATACTAATGGAAAACAAATTAAATGAAGGCCTTAAATCGAATAATCCTCAGAAAACGGGTCGATAAAATCTCCCCAACCACCCAAAACCAAAGCATTTGGTTGAGAAGTGCGATTTGCAACTGTACTAGGACCAGGACCAGCCTCAGGCTGAGCGTTAGATACTGTGGACGGAGTATCCGACTTAGAAATGTTGAGGGTCTGAGAAAGTACAAACGAGGTCTCTTCAAGATCAGAGTCGGAGCTGACCTCAATAGCTGTGGGTGCAGGGGAAGCAGCAGCCTGTACTTCCGATATGTTGGTCGGTAGATCAGCAACAGTGGTCGCATCAACGCCAGGCAAGGTAGTGGATGGAGGAGAAGCAACTCGGGAGCGGAGCACCCGTTTCAGTCGTTTAGGAGAGGGACTTCGAGTGTCTCTACCTTTGAGTCACATGGACAATTGCCTCAGCACACGAGATTGGATAACGTGAAGCGGACATGCTTACCATTAGTGTCTGTATCAGATTCACTACTGCTAACAGTAGTTTGCTGAGTCGCTTTCGCCTTCCCTTTTCCTCCAGCATGGACCAGTTTATCTAGAAAAGGGAGCCCTGCGTCAATCCCTGCAAAAGAAAAGGATTTGTTAATTGAATTGTGCAGGGAATTGCGAAGGTATGGCTCACCGAGATAAATCTCCTTGGATAAAACCCGACCTCCATCCATATGGGCATTGCTAAGGAGCATACGAGTTGTTAACTCAACTTCTCCACGGTTGTTCCTTAGAACTCGGCCACGCTTGACAAGCTGGATGCACCAATCCACCGGGGCAGCAGATTCGGGCGGATGATTCTTCTGAGTGCAATACGATTGATATGGGTCAGGAAAGAGAGCAGCAAGGAATGCTGCAGTGCCTTCGGGACTGAGAGTTGGGTCGAGCTCCAGGATATCCTCATCATCTGGGTTAGAAACTCGACCATACCCAGCAAGAACTAGCCGCTCCTTCACAGCTCGATTGGGAGCAGGACATTCAACCTTGATCAGGTTCGCCCCAGTGTTGCTTGTGAACTAAAAATATCTTAGAGTATTAGTTGCACACTCCTGAGTTTCAGACTTGAGCAAGCGCACCTTGACTAGATTATCGAACGCTGCAGGAACAAAGTAAATTGCGTTCACAGGTGTGAGCTCGTCAGGTCCAAATCGATTGCGCTGAGACTTTGGCCTTGAAACCTGAGACAACTTGCGCTTGCAAGTTGCAGCTGATGTTGAGGGAGCTGAAACCACACGGTTGGTAGCTTGTATGGACCGAAAGCCAGAAAGAGCTTCAGTTCGGGCAGCTGAGGTTGAGATTGATGGTTGTGGAGCTGAAACCAGTCGCTTTCCACGAGAGGAATGCAGTGAGCTAAGCCAGCGTTGTCCAAATGGGTTCGGAGCAGGTTGAGTTGGAGCAGTGTGGAGAGTCATGAGATGACCACAGTCCAAACAGTGCCGTGGAGAATCAGGGTTGGGGTGGAAGTTAGGGCAACGCTCAGGACAAAGGCCTTCGAAGTAACAAGGGCGGTTGGCTGAGGTAGGGCTTGGATTAAGTGGGGTATTAGCGATGTGTGGAGCCATTTCAGACAGTAAAAAGGACAAGAAAAAAATGGGGAAAAATGGAGTCTTTGAAGTGCACGAACAGAAAGTAGAGAGCGACTAAATGTGAGCAGCAGAATAGGGACCTACGTCAAAAACCACCCCAACATGGTCTTAAATAGTTCAGGGCATGTCACGTGTATTGTAAGGTCTGTGCACCTGTGCCGTGTCATTTGTGGTCCGCCTGTCCTGTTCTTTGAATCCAAGATACACCTGCGATGAATACAGTCTCCTGTCTGCTACTTCCTCCCCTGCCTGCTCCACCAATTGGACCATACCTAGCTTGGCCACCATCATTTGAATCATCCTACTGCTTCATTCAGACAGCCTACCAGCAAGCTCATCAGCTCCTACGTCTGCATAATGGGGATGTTGCACGACTGAAAATACTGAAAGGGCAGCTAGAGACTGAATGCCTTGCTATGCTAGAAAATCTGGAAAATCTGGGACTGCAGGCTGACTTTGTGAACATTGTGATGGGGCAGCTGGCGGACTGTGTGGTGAATCTGGAAGTGGCCATTGAGACGTTGTGTGATGAGTATGTCAATCACTTTCTGCCATATCCCAAAGGTTTAATCCCATTGTAAACAAGGCCAAAATCTGGACTTTTATTTGTTGAAACAGTTCAGTCAATATCGTCCGGCGCTGTTGGAAAACCTAGGAAAGTTATCAACCCTGAAATCTTGATCAAGGCGTTCAATGGGAAACGAAAAATCTCGAAAACTCGTCTTGCAAAAGCTTTGGAGATCTCACGTCCAACCCTCAACAAGAATCTCTCTGACTTGGGAATTGAGCACAAGTTTTCCAATCTAACTATGTCCGAATTAAATGACCTTGTCCATGAGTTCAAAGTTGCTCAACCAGGCTCTGGCTACCGCATGGCAATGGCAGAGTTACAAAACAAAGGCCTGCGTGTGCAGCGTCAGCGGGTACTTGAGGCTCTACGGACTGTTGATACACTTGGCATCGAACAACGCTCTAACCACCCTATCACAAGAAGGGTCTATACATCGCCGTATCCCAACTATCTGTGGCATCACGATGGCCACCATAAACTCGCACCTTGGGGATTTGTCATTCATGAATTTATTGATGGCTTTGACCGAATGGTTAGTTCCTTCTCGCACCTCTAGATATGTCACGCCTCGCTAAGTATTAGTCAAATAGGTTGTTGGAATGCAGGCTTCAGATAACAATCGTGCTACAACAGTACTTGGGGTCTTCCTTGAAGCAACAAATGAGTATGGATGTCCCAGCCGTTGCTGTGGAGATCGTGGTGGGGAAAATCTGGCAGTTGCAACTTATATGACTCTTGTTCGGGGTGCCAACAGGGGATCATACCTGTGGGGATTGTACGTGAACCAAGAGGCTATGTATATGATATCAGTACTTATAACCTTGAAACCGGCAGATCAACACATAACCAACGAATTGAGAGGTTGTGGCTTGATGTGGGAAAGCAATTTGGCCGTCCTTGGAAGGCATTCCTACTTCGTCTCGAGGGGCTGCATTGCCTTGATCGGTCAAATGCACATCACCTTTGGTTACTGCATTTACTCTTTATTGATGGGCTTAACTCCGATGTCACATCCTTCATCAGTCGATGGAATGCGCATGGTATCAGTGGGCCCAACACCCATGGACAAAGCCCACAGGTATGATATTCTGATTGATTTACCAAATACCATAATGGTTGCTCATTGCATATACCCAGGATTTACGCTTTCTTGGCCAGCTGACAAAAGGGGTTCAAGAAGATATCTACGCGGATGTACCTCTGGATATCCTGCAAGAATTCTTGGGTATTGATACAGAACCACTCGCAAGCGAGGAGCAAGGAGAGACTGTTTCCAATGTTGGGGAAGCAGCTCCAACAACCACTGGTTCGTTGGAGGAGCTAGAGGATGATATTGATCTAACTGCTCTTGGCAATCACGAGGCAGAAGTGGTGACTTTCCTTCGACAACAGCTACAACATGAGCAGGAGAAGCATGTTCGGCATCCACCAGTCTCTGTTCCAAAGAAGATATGCCCATTCGAATCTGAGGAACAAGTTGCCAACTTCTGCGATGCATGGTCAGTTGCTTGTCAAGATGGTTTCAAGCCAACTGGGTATGGGATCCTCCAAGGAGAATGGGATGGAGATACCTATCCAAGCGAGCATTACATTGGCAACTCACGGAGAGTAAATTCTTCATTATTTATTCCACTTTCTCATAGTGTTTGGTTTCCTCGAGCAGTAGAATGGGCTGTTGGGTTGCACATCATGAACACTATGCTCGAAAATCATTTGTAGTTGCTTGTTGATGTACCAAATCACATTTGGGCTATGTTACGCTACTTTCACTGTCAACCCGGGAGGTGCGGATTTTCCGACGGTAGGAATCCGCACTGACCTAGGAAGGAGAACCGCACCTGCACTGCGGAAACCCCGCAGCTCAGGTGCGGTTATATATGCGGAAAAGTCCGCAAAATTTGCCTGCGGATTCTTGGCAAAATCCGCAGGCGGTTCTGCGGACTTTTCCGCACCTTGTATGCGGACACTCCCCCGCTTGCATGCAGATTTCCCCCCGTTTGTATGCGGATTTCCCCTCGTCTGAGTGCAGTTTTTGAATAGAAACCAATACAGTTTAATTGATATATTATATACACGCTGAATCAATGCTACCAAATCCGCAGTTTGTATGCGGTTTAGCTGGATGAGAACCACGGACAATCTGTAAGTTCAATGGCCAGTCCGAGCAATGAATTGATACTTACCAAAGACCAGGTTACTTGCCCACTTTTTCCTCCTTGCTGCACTTGGTCCTACGCTCACGGTTAGTACGAAATGTCCAACCTGTTTTGCCACTCACTTGTTCAAGCTCGACGGATTAAAATAACCAACCTCGAGGTTGTTGCTGGCGCCAGTCTTGGGCTAGATGTGGCACGACTTGATGGTTGACTCGGTTGCCGGCAAGGTCAGGAGACACAAGCGTGACTGGGTCCCAACCGTGAGCACGATTCTGATGGGGCGTGCTGGAAGGGGGATGGCGAGCGTGAAGAAAAAACGACACACAACACTGGGCACCGCTGCAATGTGGATGTGGCGAAACGGAAAGTGTCGCGTCGTTGCGTGGGCCACACAACTGGCACCTGCGCCAGCTGTTCATGAGCCCAGTGCTCGCGGTGAACTCTCCAAAGGCTACGGTCCACGACTGCCCACTTACTTCTTTGGTCCCTCTCTTCTACTGCTTGGTTGGGCTGGGGCTACTCAACGATGCCCAGCGTGTTGTGGTTCTAAGCGTGCAAGATTACTCCCGAGTCCAAGTGATAGTAAAGACTTATCTTTTGTGCATTTTGAGGTGCGGTGACCACATTGTGGTTCATAGGGTGGGGTGGAGCAGGGGCAGGCAAGAGAGGCAGTGAAAGCAAAGAGTCCAACGTAGCAGAACTGGGAATAGTGTTGTTGGTCATGCATAACTTCTGTGGGTGCCGGCATAGGCTCCGTGATTGGGGCCGTGGCGCTGGGTTTGACTGTGGTTTTGGCGTCAGGCATTGCCAACCAATGTGTTAACACGCGTCAATATAGTCAATAAGGCAACAGAAATGAGAGTTACCTAATAATACACCACTAGTCGCATCAAATGAGAGGTGGCAGGCAGGATAGAAGGTGAGAATGTTGTGCGTTAGCTATATCCCAAGCGTCGAGCAAGCACGAACTTACCCGGATGTGGCATGGAGCGGGGCTTAGGGTTAGGGTGTACGGGACAGTCAAACATCAGCTGTGGTGGTCGGGAGCAGGTTAGAAAGTCGGCTTGAGGGCGGGAAGTGCTACTGCTTAGCTAAGCGTGATCTCAGCGCTTAGCACTTGGTCAGTTTTTGTCAGGAAATTGCCAAAGAAAATGCCGCATATGAGGAGTGTGGAAAGGCTGCATGACGGGGAAACCGCAAGATTCAGAAGTGGATCCGCACTCTGGGTGCGGATCTCAAAATCCGCGGGTACTACGGCACGCACGAGAAAATCGAATGTACTGTACAAGAAAAATGCAGGTAGGGTATGTACAGAAAACCCGCCCCTCGGGCGGAAAAACCGAGGCAGGAAAAAAGTCCACACATAGAATGTGCAGATACCAAAAACCGCACCTGCGGTTGGTCAAAACCGTCGGTCCAGTGTGTGCGGGAAACCCGCACCTCGGGCAGAAAAACCGCAGTCAGATAAAAAGTCCGCATATAGACGGTGTGGATACCAAAAACCGCAGGTCCGGGGCGTGCAGGAAACCCGCACCTCGGGCGGAAAAACCGCAGCCAGAAAAGAAATCCGCACGCGGAAGGTGCGGATACCGAAAACCGCAGTCGGGGATGTGCACGGAAATCCGCACCTGACGTGCGACTTTCAAGGGATCCGCAGGCAGGGTGCGGACTATCCGCAGGCCTCGGGTCCACAGTGAGATATGAACCTGCACAGCGATACTGGGGGTTCAGCAAGAACAAAGATACCGTGTGCAGGGTACAGAGTGAGAAATAAATACACTAGAGTGAAATGGAATGAAAAATGCCTTTGCAGCCCACACGAGCTTCATGGCGGGTCAGGGACTAGAGGTCACCTGACCCTTATCTCAACATATATGCGTGCATTTACCATGTGTTTTCTTCTTATCTTGTTTGTCTACTACATCTTGTGCTCAATCTATGACACATTCTACGTCTGTACACCGGCACACTACGCGCTGCCAAAGATTTAGATGCACATTTACTACCAAGGACTCACAGACCTTTCACATTCATTTCACATTCATTTCAGATGTTCGCCCCGAAAGCCTTGTGTCGCCAAGTCTTGTCATCCCATGGTCATCGAGGCCATCAATGTCATTGCGCCGATTGTAATGGAGCTCATTAGTGCAGATGACAATTCAGCTGGCTTCGATCACGCCAACCACGTTGTCTGCCCCGTCTTGTCTCTTTGTTCCAACCCACTTGTTAATTCCATCTCGACTCCATGCCTTTCCTTCCACACCACCAATTTTCCAACATACCCCAGTGGCCATTGCCCTCAAACAAAAGTGGCAAGGACTTCCATGCTCTCTGTTCCTCCACACACACACTCGTCCCGTTTGGTTGGCCACTATGTTTATCTTAATAGCTTCTCGAGCACCTCATCGCACACCTGGTTACCCAGACCTGAGTGCCACTTTTGGTATGGTGGTCCCTGAGGCCCTTTTATTTTTCGATATCCTACATTAGTTCTCATTCCATATTCTCAGCACCTAACTTTTTCAATATCTGTCCTGTGTTCATTCAGCCAGGCATGCTCACCAGTGTGACTAATCTATTCCCACGCCACATCCCTTCATCAGCCCATTCAGTTGAGGACACTCTGCCATGTTTCTTTTTTCTTGCCTCATCCACATTCCTATCTGCTCCACTTCATAAATCCACTATGTCAAGCATAGCTTCTACTGCTCCCACTGTTGTTCCATCATCTCAAATTTTGCCACCTGAAACTGGATCAGCTAATACTCCACCCCCATCCCCTCTGTGGAGTATTGGTATGGAGGTTCAAGGACCTGGCCTACCATCATCCCAAAGTCGACCCCGTCCTACCATGACATATATCTCTGTAAGTTCTCAGAAATCTCATTGAGCATTCCCTTGTTAACCCATTTTTAGCTGCGCACAAGAGTTTATCATGTTCATGTGGAAATTCTGACACGTCCATCTGAAGTCTTAGATGGGATGTTTACCAATGCATCTGGACTTGAAGGTTCTACAGTCGAGCATCCCTTTGTTCTGGACAACCATGACCCAGCTGAATGGTGGGATGCATATTTGTCATATGTTTACGTTCAGCAGTATGTGAATTCTGTTCCTGTTTGGCACGAGGTTAAGCTTATTTTATTTTCCTCCATGATGTTTTCAGCCATACAGTTGAGGTGACGGACGAACCTTCACGGCAGCATTGGATGAACCTGTTGGCGTTTGGTCATAAGTATCAGGCTCCAGGCGCAATGCAGTTTGCAAAGTCCAAGCTGGAAGCAGGCGACAAACACCTTGATCCCTTCCCTCACTCACTGCGTCTATACCTTGCTCGCCTCTATGGCTTCCGTGACTGGGTGGACTATGCTGTTCCAAAGATTGTTCTTACACCGCTACAGGATCTCAAGCTGTCGGACTACCAGTTGCTTGGCGATTCCACCCTCCATAGTCTCATCCAGCTTCACACGCAACTTACAATTCACAGAACCCGTCTCTTCCTTGCATTTCCACACCGGCTCAACAAGCACACACCAAGCTGTGCTCGGAACGAAGCATGTTCTAGTGCCTGGCGTGCAGTCTGTGATGCCTTGGCTTCTCTCTTGTTCTGCCGAATCCCAATGTCAGAGAGGAGCCTTGCTCTCCTCTTGACACGAAAGGAGGGGGAGACAGCAGGACTCAATCAAATGACCCTTGCCTGTGCAAACCTGGTGATTGAGAGTGTGGAGAAGGGATTGACAGGTCGTGACGATAATCTTATCCAGGATACAATCCGTGAATTATCGAATGTTAATATGTAGTTGTTCCTTTCCTTTCATTGCCCCTTTCCAAGCCTCCCTTTCTAGTGATGTCTCGATACACTATAAGTTCATTGTCCAATCTCAAATTTGACGCTATCTGGCTCTTTTTCCCCTTGTGCATTGAATACCCTCAGTCCCATACGCCTATCAATTCCATTCCCAGTGCTGCCACTCTGTTTTGCACTCAGGATGTCCACCCAACCACCGGCCGTTCATCTCACCGGTTTTTTTGTTGGCCCGTGACCGGAGGCGTGGTCGGAGGTGATGTGACGGGTGCACCCAGAGTCCAGGATGACAAGTCCGAGATTAACAGAGTCGTTCAGCACGGCGGTGGCCTTTGCGTGTGTAAGTCAAATCGGTTGGTCATCGTCGGCGCCGCTGGTAAAAACGATGCGCTCAGCTGTATCGGTCCCACAGGGCGGGGGCGGGGGCGGCTGTGCATTGATCGAGGGCGTGGCGCAGACCCTGACCCCATAGATCAACCCTGGCATTCGGGCCCGGCTTGTCGTCCCCGCTGTCGAGTGCCACACCAGTGGCAACGGCTTTCACTTTGATCCCGAAAAGCTTGTTCTCGAGGGCGGTAAGTCAGCCGTTCGCCCGCGCGCGCTGACGATCCTCACGTTGCTTGCGCAGGGCCCGCCACTCCTCCTCACTGATCGTCGGGCAGTCCTTCTGGACATGGCCCCGGTCGTGACACTTCCAACATTCGCCCCAAGGTCAACCCCGTCGCTCGCCCGCATCGACCCTACCGACCTTGGCGGCGGTGCCTGGTTTGTGCAGCCCGAAGGCTCGCTCGTCCTACCCAGGACTCGGGGGTGAGTCATCCGATCCTTTTGAGGGTCACCGACACGGACTGACAGAGAGCGTCGGGCATGGCCATGCCGATGAAACCACACATATCGATAGGATAGGGGAGACGGGGTGATTTGCGCGCGCAAGCTCGGTGCTGACGGCGATCATGGATTGGAGGAAGGCCTGGAGGGTGGATTCGCTGAGGTTCAATAGGCAACGCATATATGCGTAAAGCGCCCACAGCGCTACCCCTGTCGCGCAGTGGTAGTCTCATATATGACCACTTGTGACAAGCCTTTGGCATTTTGTGGCTAAGATACATGTGTGGCTTAGATATATGCATGACGAAGATATATGCTTAATTTACTGACTACGCTAGATAGCTTGCTTAGAAGACTTGAACTTTATGCTTAGTTTCGGAACACTTGTAGATCGCTTTATATGCATAAAGCGAGCCAGATATGGTTATATTTATCCGCCTGCTAGTTAAGCCCATGCATAATTCTTCTGTTAGGACTGCTAAGCCTAAAAACATTTCTTCCAACCAATGCGGATATATGGCTATACATGTTCAAGCTTATGATAGAATAGGCATCGAGTCACCTTGCAAACATGCTTATGGCTATCATAATATTTTTACAATCCGAGCGCCATAACGGCCTAGGGGCCATAGTCGATATCATTACGGCTCGTCGTTAGATTTTGCGGGGAACATCACTACGAATCAGGCATTATGCATAATTGATGCGTGCACACGATTCGGGCGGCCCATGTCTCACCGACAGACAAGTTGAGGTACACTTGTAGCTTCAATCCGC
>WSTG01000577.1:0-16112 GCA_019616325.1 Ceratobasidium sp. 394
CGGGTCACGTGATGTAGCGGGTCACGTGATTTAACCTCCCAACCTCCTGCATTGCTAGAGAGAGATTACCGGGAGGTCGTTACGTTACGGTGGTTACGGGTCACGTGGTGTAGCGGGTCACGTGACTTAACCTCCCAACCTCCTGCATTGCTAGAGAGAGATTACCGGGAGGTCGTTACGTTACGGTGGTTACGGGTCACGTGACGTGATGCGTGGCCCGGAACGGCTAAGGCAAATTGTATAAAAATGGGTAAAATACGGGTCTTCCCTGGATAGGTCATGACATAGCGCTCAGGAGAACGCTTTCTCGGGAGCACGGAGTAGCACATGTATGGTGCTACTATAGCACCATATGTGTGCTACTTAGGTATCCCCGAGTTTCCAGAGAGATTGCGTGCTAACTAGCATTTGGGTTTTTGCCGACGCTCTGCGGTTCATTAGTTACGTATCATAGTTACCAACGCTATTATGAGTGGACTCACGAATCCCAACATATACTAAGAGATAGGGAACGACATTATTGCTGGCCAAGGGTAAGGTGAGGCTAGGCAAGGTTTGCAGATGGGGCGAGCCGTTTGACTTGGTCTCGTAGCTCTCACTCTAACCTGATGCGTTTCGTGAACACACTGGCGGCATGAATTCCGAACGACTCACGTTTAATCCAAAACTTTTGGACTAGTTGCACTAGAATAAATAGAATCAAACCTCTGGCCGAAGGCTGCATAGTGTAGCACTTACTAAGTTGGTCTATAGCCAAGAACATGATTAGCAAGCTGAATAGCCAATACAATGCGGCCGATAGATATGTCTTGTAAACCCTCATCTTCATGTTTCCGCTGCCAACTTGATTAGTTTCCGCTCATATCTCCGACTGTCAAACGTACGTTGATTTTGTCTCGTCCTCTACCAATTTCCTCACGTCTTTGGCGTCCCTTGGCTTGGAATCGTTTTCATCGCCTTGATGCTTGTGATTGTTGTTTTACACCTCCTTTCGACTGGTCCGAGTAGATACAAGTGCCCCAGACTCCCGAAGCTCCGCAACGGTCCCCTGCGCCTCGATTTGCCCTTCGTAGAGCTTAACAACCCAAGAAACCGAAGGTAACACGAGGTCTATGTGATGCGTGACAAGCACGACGGTACGGTTTTCCATGAGGGGGCCCAAAAGGCACCTTTGGACAAGATGTTCGGCGGTAGGTGCATCAACGGCTAAAGGAAGTATATCAGACCAACACATTATATGGATTAACGTGGTTGCAATAAGCAAAATACCTGATAAGATATCGTCCAAGATTACTACTTGTGTCCGAGCGTACACAGCCCGTGCCGGTGCGACACGAGCCTTTTGACCACCGGAAAGAGATATACCCTTTTCTCCAATTTCCTGTTGAGCCGTGTCAGATCGATTCAGCTCAGCAAATCTAGAATCAGTACATACCATTTCATCCCCATCTTCAAAAATAGCCAAGTCAGGCAACAGCGCACAGCAGCTTAGCGTAAGGTTATACCGGTCTTCACCGAACGGGAGCCCGAACTATTGAAGAAATATTAGAAGAACCCCGGTGGTCGCTGTAGAGGGACCTACGTATTATCCTTGATTGACTCTGTAAGAGACAGTGATTAAAATCAAATGGGCTAACTCTGGCGATAAACGCACTATGCTGTAACCAAGGCTGCTGTGCACAATAACTATGTAATAGCTGTTTGCAATCCGGTTTTCTCGTTCAAACATGTCGGTTCCTTGGGGGGTACACTTCGCCTGCTACTCGATCCATCTCGCCAAGTAGAGCAGAGAGTACTACCCCAATTCGTCAAAATCCGCCCGTGCTCATAAGCCGTCACAAGCCGTCACGAGACGACGAGCGCAACGAGCTACGTCGGTGCATAGCTAGCACCGACAAGACTTAGTCTCGTGATCCCAAAACTCCGGATGTCTCGGGATCACAAGGTTGGCGCACACGAGCACGAACGAGCACCGCTCTCAGGTTGATGAGCGCGAGTGAGCACCTCTCCTGTGCATACGAGCGTGAATGAGCACCGCGGCCGTGTATACGAGTATAAACGAGCATTACTTACGTGCTTACGAGCATGCACAAGTGTCGTTCTTGCGCGTACGAGTTGCGTACGAGCACCCTTTTGCGCTTTACGAGCGCATACGAGGACTACTTCCATGGTTATGAGCACGGAAGCACACCAATGTTACGCTAATGAGTTTGTAAATAGTGATCGCGGACGGATATAAGGGATAATAGTATGTTACCGCAAATCAATGTGATGCATGCGAATGCGTATTGACAAAAACGAAGGTAGCCGGCAAATGTGAATGATTGCCCCAACTATTGATGAGCAAGTGGCGTGGTTACCAGAACAATTCGGTAGGTTGTTATGCATTCTGTTAAAGCGAGTTCTAATAATTTTGGATGACTCGCGATTCAAGCTGTCACAATTTGATTAATACAGGTTGTTGCGATTTGACAACTCAGGTTATCGCGATTAGATTCTTTCGGTTTAGCGGCGAGTACAAGCAACAAACATGCAAAAAAGTAGAAGCCAAAGTGTACTGGCTTTGAGAAGCAAAGACAACGGCAGAATAAAACAGAGACGTGTAACGGACAATTGTGTCGTCGCACGGTTGGCATCAATCGGGAGCACAAAACAGGAAGTAAGAAAAAAAAAAGCCAAGAAGCAAGATATGAACAATGAAATCGGCGGGCGCTGGCTTGAGTACACGAGATAGAGCAAGAACGGCATAGGCAGATGTACAGAGTGGGGGAGAAATTACCATACTTATGTACCTGTTTGGTTTCAGTGGGCAAGTCATGTATTCAATCAGGCTGTAAATCCTATTCACAATCCAATGTCACACTTCCGAATCCCCTAAACCCTCCATCGGGCAATTCGCCTAAGCACGGCCATTACCCTTCACACACTTGCTGTACCGGCCATTGTCTTCCACTTCCGATTCTTCAGACGCGTCCTCGGGCAGAAAATCGCCCGGCTGCTCGGCCTCGTCGTCAGCCGGAGGGGTGTCTGGGCGGATCTCGCTGCGGAGCGTTATCATTTGAGTGGACGGGTCGTCGGTCATCATCGCGCCCGAGTATTCACTGTAACTAATCAGAAAACATATTAATAACGCTCAAGCCTAATCCACTCACAAACCGTAATCGAACCATTCTTGTTGTAACCGCAACAAGCGAGCCTTGGCCCCAGCGCACGCCTCTTTCAAACCTCGCAAGTGAGCGACGTACTTATTCAGCATATCGGTTGCATTGAGGTCACGTGGTTCGAATTGGCCGTGCTCGTACTCCTCGATGCAAACCTGGACCTATGGGACTGATCAGTATCCTATAGCGTGCATTTAGGGGTCGAGTGCACTCACATTTGCAAGCACAAAAGCGGTGGTGGTGAGCGGCATGGGGTTGAAATAGTTCTGGAATGTGACACCGACCGAGCTCGGGTTGGAGAAGAGAGCCATGGCAATAGCCTGCGATAAGGCGTTGCTCTCGTAGTGGCCGTACGGAGGTTGGTATTCCTACAATGATTAGTTAGCTAAAGCTCCGGATATTGATCAAGATAATTACTAAGCAATGAAACTGGTTTGGATGTATGTCTCGAAATATGGCGAGGTTGCGATTGATGGCCTCAGCGTTGAGCGCGGGTTTTTCGAATCCGAACGTATATTGAGTGAAGGGACGGAGTAGGTCTTTGACTTTGCCGTGAGCAGTTGCGAGACTGTTTACCATCTATATAGGCAAGTTAGTTAACTATCCTCTCAACAGGCCACACGAGGTAAACACTCACAATCTGAATAGCCTCGGGGCTCGGCGGCTTGACGGGGACATCCGGGAGCTCCTGGTTCCATGTCTCAATATAGATCGGGGGAGTCCAGCGCGTAAATAACGCGCGATTCTGCCACGCCCCTTTGGAGAGTGCATATGCGAATAGGTGTTGCTTGGCGATAGTGAGAATATAGCGCTCATTTCCATGTATGTCGCGGGCAGCCGGCTTTTTTTTACGCCCACGTTTCTGTATTTAGTATCAGGATTAATCAAGCTAAGGCTTATAACTGGACACTCACCGGTTCAAGGCCACTCGCTCTAGCTGCTATGGCAACCTGCTCTTCCTCATCGTCGGGCATAAGATCAGGGCTCGAGGCCCTCCGTCCCGACTCGGGGTTGTTGCTGCCGTCGGACGTAGACGTTTGAGCGCGATGTTCGCGTTGAGCACGGTAATGTTCGCGCACGAATTCGTCAGGCGAAACGGTACCGGAGGGCAGATGTGAGCCGCTGGCATGGTTGGACGAGCCGGGCGCTTGGACGGTGTGTTGCTGCCGAAGTGCCTTCGCAGCACCCTTGGCTAAGCCACGCCGCTCATCCAGGGGGCACAACGACTGCCCGGGGTTGCAACGAGGGCGTAGGGTGCCGAGGTCCAGCTGGGATCGGCCGCTTGCATGAAGGTGAGAGGGGCGCTTGGAGTCGGAGTTGGAGTCGCGGCCGAAAATAGAGGTCGTGTCCGAGCCGCCGATTGTTGAGATGAAGAACGTGAAGCCGAGGGCTTGACACGCGGTGGATCACCGAGGGAAGCCGAGCCTGTCGATTCCCAGCGACGGAGTGTCTCGGGTTAGGTCTGTGTGCCGGGAACCAGGACCCTCGGAACTCGGTGCGGCGCGGGAGACGAAATATTGGTGAAGTGAGGCTGAGTCGAGTCTTGCGTCGTACCAAGAGTCTCGCGCACGTGATTGATAGGAAGCTCGAGTTGGTGGATTATGTCGGGATCGATCGGGACGTGAGAATTTGGGAGCGGCGACGGCGAGTAGATAGCCTGTTTGCGCCTGAGAGCATTGGCGATCTTGTAAGTTTCAATTTTGGGTTCAGTGTCGATTTCGGGTTCAGTGTCGGTATTTGCATTAGATTCAGTTTCGGATTCAGTGTCGGTATTAGTATTGTGCTGGGGCCGGGCCGTGGATCCTGGTTCTGAAGTATATGTCAGTACTCATGTATATCGTGGCCGTGAATAATACTTACTATTCGACTGTGTGGTTTTCATGTGGTGCCCGCCTCCTATATCGATGGGATTTTTAGCAAGGGCTCGGGCCTTGCACTCGGGATTCAGCAAAACCCAATAATATAATTAGAAATGTGCTCACCTCAGCTTTGCGCTTCGGAGATTCCACTTGGGGCGTTTGATCGCGGACAACTTCTTTAAGCATGACTTTGAGCGTTTCAAATGGGATTTCGGCAAAGGCTGTGCCACCGGTGCGGCGCGTGAGCGTGTCGACGAGGCTTTTGTGCTCGAGGGCCTCGTTGCGCGAGCTGGAACGGCGTGTGCTGGGATCGCGGGAGCCGGAGCTGGGGCCAGAGCTGGAACTGGGGCCAGGGCAGGCGGAGGTGGGGCCAGAGCCGGGACCGGAGCGGGCAGAGGGGGTAGCAAGTCCGGAACCACGAGACGCAGCACCAGGGTTGGTAAGGAGGGAGACGGAGAGAGCTCCCGTCTCCGTCTCTCAACACGGCCAAACATCTCCGCAGCCACAACAGCCGGAGGGGACCCTGACTCCCACACGCCACACAAGCCACGCGCCACCAAACATATATTTCCGTCACTCTGTATACACATCTATGCGTCCAATTGTACCACTCTATACTACTCATACTATCATCCTCGGTGAACCACTTGGTGAGGCGCTTCAGAATTCCCTCGGGGGTGATTGGTTCGCGCACATTGCTGTCCACCAGCCTTGCCACCAGATCCCCTTAGGTATGTGCCCAATCTGCTCACGCCCGGCCATATATGCTAAGGCGTGATTACTCATGAGGTGAGTGCGTATGGATCGGGCTGATCCTCCTTTGAATTTGGTTTTCCAAACTCGGAAAACCTCTTTCCTGTATGCGTAACGAGTTAGGAGCAATCAAAGTAATAAATTTATGTATTTACTCACATGCACTCTATGCACCTTGGCCAAGGTTCCTGGGGTTTTCTGAGATCCAACGTTGTTTGTTCGCTGCGTGTTCGGTCGGGCACTTGGCGCGTATAACCTTCATTGTCCTCCTCCGAGGGCTCCTCTTTCGACCACGCGCCAACAATGAAGTACCAGACATCAACGGCTCGTGCTGCGCGACTGGATTCCATCGGCTCCTGTTCTGTGCCAACACAGTAGCTCAATGGAAGATTGGCGGCAGCCACGCGCATTGAAGTTGCTCGATGTAACGCTGCCAATCCTCCAGATTATTTCGAAGAAGTCGCCGAGACAAAAAGTGGCTGCCTTTTGAACGAGAGGGGGTGGAGGATGCAGTTGTTTTTCTGATTGCCAGGCTAGATAAAGGTAGAAACAACTGTCAGTGTGAACAGTGGTAAAATAGGATACCTAAGGGGGTATTAGACACTAGAGGTCTTGATCCTGCAGGTGTGGGTGTGAATGCGGGTACGGGCACGGGTGCACGAGCGCTCGTCGCAGTGTGAGGGGCTTGGCGCGTGTGCTGGGGACATGGATACCCAGTCGAGCAGAGGCAGAGGAGCGGCATTGAACCAAGACTCGGCGCAGAGGTATAAGATAAGTTATGCAGAATCGTCGAGCGTCAGGTGATAACCCGAGTTTTGGTGGATCCAGTCTGGTCTCCAAACCGCACGGCCAGTTTTTATATGGCACACGAACCTAAGGTTTCTAACCAATCGCATTTTCGAGAATGATACGCACTCCCAGACAGCTATGTCGCTGACGCTCCCGCCTCCCTGGCGGAGTCTAAACCACACGTATGTCCACACGTATGTAGTCGGGGGAGTCAGACTGTGGTCAGGTTTGAACCATCGCTTAACACTCAGCAGCATGAGTCAGCATCCCAATTCGGCAAGTCTCCAGTCATTGTTTCCCGACTCCAACACCGCCACAACCGGAGACTTTGGCCACCTCCACGCCAAACAAATAAGAGGGAGACGGCATCTCCATGGAGATTCTCCCTCTCCTTACCAACCCTACAAGGCGACACGCAGTTTACCCCAATCCCACATTATCGATAGCCCTGAAGCTGACAGCCGGCCGAGTCAGGGGCCTTGACCTCATTACTAAGTACGGCGCTACCGATCTAGTTCGTGCCCTTCACCACTACTTGAAGCGGCACGCAACCCGGCAGAACATCCCACCTAACTTTCTTCCGACTGCGTACCACGAATACTGTACCCGGTCTGGTACCGGCTGTATCTGCGCCATCAAGCGCTTCCTTTCGATCCCGACTGGTCTCGACGTGATGTTGTCCGCGCCCGCCCAGAGGATGAGGACCAGGACTCTGTTTTTGACGTCGCGATGTTCCTTGAACGTCGCCATGAATTCGGTCTCCAGCGTAAGTCTGATCGCAAGTTTTTCGCCAACGCGTGGGTTGACAAATATACAATAACATTGTAGGGTACCGCGCCGGCTGCGTTCGCGCCATTTTTGCACTCCCGCCCACATTCCAGTTCCTTTCTCCTCGTCCCCTTGTTTACCTTGAACTTTTTTCCCCCTTTTCCACTGTTTTTTCACCATTTCACGGCATGCATTCACTCTCCCACGCACGTCAATTCGATGGCAAACGCCGAGTGATTGTCCTCTCCGCCCGCGACCTCGCCACTGCGGTACACCTAGCTCCACAGTACAAGCAACTCAGCCCAGACATTGACCTCACCTCTATGCCTGACATGCTCGCCGTGAGCCAGTATTTTTGGCTCAACCACTATTACAACCGTTACTTTTATCAGTTAATTGAGCACTGGTGGTCTGCTCATGCAGCTATGCGCAATTAATGTTTTGTGAGTCCCCCTCACTGTCCCATTTCTCCCGCCACTGACGTCTGGACATTTTTCTCATGCAGGTTCAACCCCCGTGCGAATCTAACCGGTTTTGTATTTTTTTCCGGCCCCTTTTCTGTTCTAACTCCTGCTATTGCCACCCATACTCGTGCCTTTGTACTTTAAATGGCGTAATGCCCAATCATATTTTCTTTCGCCTGCTGATTTATACTTGCCGTGACC
Organism: Ceratobasidium sp. 394; assembly: GCA_019616325.1. Lineage (NCBI taxonomy): Eukaryota > Fungi > Basidiomycota > Agaricomycetes > Cantharellales > Ceratobasidiaceae > Ceratobasidium > Ceratobasidium sp. 394. Next base: position 7,996 of record WSTG01000577.1, read on the forward strand.
CGATATTTAGTGACTAACACGTCTACTTAACGACGGCTCTCGAGGACCGAACCACGACTCCTGAGCGCTCACGAGCACCCGACCGGTGTCTATGAGTGCTCGTGATCCCTCGACTGGTGCTCGCGAGTGCTCGTTATCCCCTCCGTGAGTGCTCACGAGAACTCACGAGCTCCCCACTGGCACTCGCGAATGCTCTCGACCTCCCAACTGGTGCTCACGAGTGCCCGCGAGCGCCATATGACGTGCTCGTGAGGGTTATTCCGGGATAGGTTGTGTTCACGAGTAAACGCTGCGCTAATGAGCACCACCCCTTTTTGCCGACGCACTATTGTATTAGCCGTGTCATCTAGGACGAGGCAGATTGGCAAAGCATGAAATAAATGAAAATGTGCACCATGTACACTCCTCGACTATCACATTAAGGAAAAGAAAAGGGCCGGGGAAGGGGTATATGACTGCTGATATGAGAGTTGTTGGGGTTTTATTCTTTTACGACTGGCCACACGGGCGACAACCGCCAAGGGGGTATTCCCAAACTGCCTGCTTGCGCATGTCATATTGGCAACCCTTCGTCCAAAGACGAAAGGACAGACTCAAAAAAGAGCCTGTGCCGTTTCTGACGGCCGAGTGGGTCCTTGGATTGGGGGAGGGGTGGTGGGTGGGTTGCTGGTTGCTATGTTGATCGAACTCAACTTTAAGAACCTTGCGGGGCGCTTACACAGTCACATGACTATGAAAAGTTGTACCCATTGCTAACCAATACTCTACTGCTTCTTCCAACCCATTCAAATTATATATTCTCCCCAATTATGCCACCAAAAGAGCAGAATATCCCAACCTATCAGCAATCCCTGCTTTCAATGAGAAAATTTACAACCCACCCTGGTTTTTCTGCCACTCCACAACGCCACCTACAAAAGTTTTATGACGTTTTGAATAAGGTATGGTGGTGCTGCATGACTTGTCTGTGGAACTAAAGTCTTCCAACTAGCGACAGCGTGTATTTAACACACCGGAAATTACAGCGCTTGTTGCGCAAGTGAACCGGCGGCTTGATAATTTCTCCAAAAACATCTCAAAGCAGAATGATCCAGGATGCAACTTTGCCAGGTGAGTATATAGATTGACCTGTGCTGGCTATAGAGCTGAAGGTCCATTTCACTTGATACTTAGTGCTCTCTCCAAAATCAAACTAAATGTTAGCCCCAAGGAGTTCACACGACTTGTCACAGACGCAATTACCATGCTTGGGGTAAGTTCAGCCATCATTAGCACAATAGTTAGGTTAGTAACTAATTATGTTTTCAGGATGAAATATCTAGACAGAATAGTACAATACGTGCTAAGAAGCAGGCAGATCAGCGCAGTAAGTACATCCTCTGGCTTGTTCATTTTTTGTGCATATTTTAACATATCTCAGACCTTCTAGATCTTAGGGAAACAGCTGAACATCTCAAGCTGCTAGGTACAATCACTCTTCCTGACGATGCATCACCCGAGGAGCTGGATCACCTTGCTGAGCTGCATCCCGAGCTATTCAAGCTGAACTCCTTCTGCATGCGTGCCCGCTTTGAGCTCCATGGATCCTGCCCAACTTGCTCTCCGCCCCCCCCAGACAAACGACCAAAGCGACAGGCTGCCAAGTACTCAAAGCATCCAGACACCATCCCTCCGGTACCCCATCTATTTCCATCTGGGCCAGTAAAATGGCAGGATGTCAATCTTCACCACTTTACTATGTTCACAGGGGGAACAAATGTTGGCTTGATCGAACTGCAGAATGGCGAACTTGAGGTTGGGATTGTTGTGCACGTTATGCGTTTTGAGGAGATGGACCAGGACTTATTGTCCTGGTTCAAGGATCTTGCGCATGTGTTTTTCCTGACCATGAAGTATGGCAATGAGACCACCAACAATGGTGCTCTCAATGCGGGTGGGGAAGGCGAGTATTTCTTATTTCTTATTCCATCCAATCTAACTTGTATTATTGTTAGGGTCCATGAAGGTGATTGGTTGGTCAGCTGGATTCTTCAAAGGTGTCACATGCCACTCCTATGTTCCTATGGACGAGGTCCGTAACCCCGAAGATTTTCCCAAATGGGTGACCTTTCAGTCGATGCATAAGTTCGTGCGGGTATGTGTTGCTCTTGTACACATCTCTTCAAACTAATTATGTTCCAGGTGTCCTTTAACTACCTGTTTGGTCTGGTTGCCAGTTCTATCGTTGAGCGTACGCATACTACCATTAAGGACACTGGTATTCCGGTATTTGGTGACCACGAGTTAGATTTTGAGGTGAGTTATTTTGGGGCCTTTGGAGCTTACGGCGTGAATGTGATCTGGTTTCCAGAATCATGAGAAGGGCCTGGGTTCCAGCTTCATTGTGTCCCGACTCCTTGCCAACCAGATGCACGTGGACAACGATGGCATGACATGGGCATTCAGCCTATACTTGTTCATCGACAACAATGGGAACCTGGTTACTGACTGGGCGCTAATTCGGAACTCGATGAAGGGCGGTTACTTCATTTGGCCTGACCTTCACCTTGGGATCGATCCACGTCTGTGTGATGGGGTGGTGATGTTCCTATTCCGTGGTATCTACGATCGACATGGCACCACAACTCAAGAACAAATCAGCCCCACTGTCACCCGGTATGGCTGCTCTTTGCAGGTGAACAAGCGGTTGATTTCAAAGGTGCGCAACGCAACCAATCCTGATGATACGTTTATTGGTGCTGTGAATGGCTTGCGTGAGCATATTGAGAAGTACAAACTTGAAGGATTGAACTTGTAGATATGATTCTATGTACAGGTCCTTTATATATAGTGCTGTATCAGTCCGAATGCCCTTCAGGAAAATACCCCCCGTCAGTTAAGGCTCAACTGAGCTTTCGGGTCAGTCAGGCCTGCTGAGAATGGCCTGCCGCCTGTAGGTACTCATGAGTGCTCTCGAGAACGCGCCTGGATCAGCGCGTTTCAGCCTCCTGGCCTAGCAATCCCCCGTGCCCAAACGGTTTTTCTGAGCCTGGTGGAGTCTTCCACCCTCATCGTTGTCCGGAGCAGCTTGGAGAGGCGTTGTTGTTTCGCGGAATCAGACCAACCGGTTCAGGAATTGGGCAATTCAGCGCCATCTTGAGGTGCCGCATACTCTGAGGCAGCAGACTCCACGCATGGATGAGGTTATGAAGTTTTTATGCCTTGTCTGGGTATGTGAGGTTAATCGCAAATATGGGGGACGGGTAGTCGAGTTGGCAACCAACTGTTATGGGATGCATGTTGTTCCAAAGGCGCTTGGTTGTGCGGAGGATATCCCGATGCACCATATCATGCCAAGGCAAATTGACTATTAACATGCATACAAGTATAGGTAAACCAGATCTACATGATCACACACCCGCCCCGCTTATCACGTCTATGCCTTCTCCACCTTGGCCCAACCTTCAACCCGCTCGGCCCAACATCTGTATTCCGCCGGCCAGAAGTCATGAGTGATGCCCGACGCCGCTCTAATAGTCCGTCCACTGCCTGCCAGTTCCGATACGTCTTGACGACCACCTTGCGCTCGTCGCACTCGTCGGCATCCGAGGTGTTGGGATCCCGCAAATCAACATATCTGAGTCCTCAAGTGGCCCATTTGCGTGTGCCTCGACATGTACAGATGCTCGACCTGGGTAAACCGGCACGAGTAACGAATCGAGTATCTGTTGCACCGATTTCGGCTCAAAGTAGTCCTCTAGCCTGAGTGGCACAGATAAAGAATTGGATGACACCGAACTCGAAGGTGTCTGGAATGCCGACGACGCAGGCAATCTAACTTCCAAACTGAAAACTTGATCCCGGCCTTGACTTGTTCTTTCTCCTCACTAGCGCGCCCAGTCCCTTCAGGCTCAACTTGCGTTTAGGTCCCCCAACACTTTCACCCCTGGTGGGCGACGCCGCACCTGAACGAGACCTTGACCAATGATGCACAATCAACTCGCGCAGAGACGAAAACGACAGACCTGAGATGGTGCGTGCACCGGATGGTCGAGGAGTAGGCGACAGAGAAGGCGACGGCAACAATGGCATTAATACCCACAAGGTCCTCCTCGTGCGTCTTTACAGGCCATCCTCCCGAACCGGACCCACCAGCGCTGGACGTGCCAAAACTCGTATCGGGTGGTGTTTGGAACGTCGTGCGGGCGTCTGTGCTGGATCCGACTCGGGCACCGGACTTCAGCCGACGACGCAGCACTCGCCCGCTCACCGCCGCCTCTTTCATCCCCACCTCCTGCTTCAACCCCCCATTCTCCACCACGCTCATAGCCAACTGCGCCCGCACACCACCAAGTTGCGCTCAAAGTGTCGCAACCTCGGTCTGAGCCATCCCAGCCTTTTTCTGATGCACGATGAGATCCGACTGGGATTCGCTGATTCAGTTTCCGGTCTCTTTGAGCATTTTGCGCAACGAGGAGAGTTCCATATCTATGGCGTGGAGCTTTTCAGCGTGTCCTTGCATTGCGCAGTCCTCGTCGGCCTGAAGCTCGTGGCGCGAGTCGAGGAGCGTTCCCAGACCAGAAGTCATCGCACGCCGGCGTGCGTTGGCTTCTTCACACAACTTGGCCCACGTTCTTGACCTCCTCGAGGCGGCCTAGTGCGGTTTGAGCCTCTTGCGTACGTGCCTCGATTTCGGCGCGCATCTCGGCCTGCCCGGCCTTGAGGGACTGGATAACTTGGCGTGAACGTTCCCACTGCCGTTCGAGATCGTCTGCTCAAGCGCTAGTCGCAGCGAGCGCCTCTTGAATTTGCCGAAGCACACGGAGATGATCGTTGCGTAACGCCATCGCCTCGTCCAACTTGCGCAACGCCGCGGAATGTTCAGCCTCGTGTTGCTCCGCACTAGACTGGATCGCGACAATCCTCTCTGCGTGATCCCGCATCGACGATTCGAGAAACACGTTCCAGTCCAATATATCAGCGTGCTCCGCAACCGCCTGCTCCTTTTCCTCTTCTGCAATCTCTGCCCGGCGCATCCTCTCGGCCGTCTGCTCTTCGGCTTGTTCACGTAGTTGCGTCTGCACGGCCAGGACCTCTGTTCGTTTGAGAAGGACATGTTCCAGGGATGCACGTTCGCTCGATGCGGCGCCCAACATCCTCTCCAGATGCGCCCGTTCGTTCGTGTTCGAGCCTGGTTAGATCTCCTTCAGGACCCGACTTGTACGCTACAAATTTTGCCCGATAAAACGCAGCCTCTTGTAGTGCCGCAGTTTTGACGCGCTTGGCTTCAACCACACGATGAGATGCGGACCGGATTTGTGCTGCAAACGTCGACTGGTCCCGAGGGTCAGCACAAATCTGAATAATGATAACATCAGCAGCTCACCTGCGACCGAGCCTGTTGCTGCTTCAACCCAACTACTACATTCGCCAACCCTTCGCCCGCGCCCCAATCACCCAAAACCTCCTGCTCCGTCCGCAAAAACCCAGCATTCGCAGCCCGAGCGAGCACCGCTGCATCCACACCTCACGGCGCCTGAGCGTCTCGAGCTCGTCTCCAACCGCCAAACTGCTCGACCCCACCCCACGAGCGGAACAGCGCTCCCAGCACGAACATACCCGGTCCGGTTGATATCCTTCGCACCGAGCGCATCCGCAGGCGGGCGTGCCGGCCTGACCGTGCAGCTCAACTGCAGTCATGTTGACAGGCGATTTGGCACGAAGAGCTTCAGCAGGCGAACGCGTTCGGTCCTGAGGCGAGCGAGTACGTTCAAGTTGTTCTTGAGGCGTTCAAATACGTTCGAGCTGTTCCTGGGGCGACCTGGCTCGGTCAAGTGCATCGGGAGGTGACCGGGCCCGGTCGAGTACATCTTGAGGAGAACGCGCCCTCTCGACTTGTTCCAGGACCTTTTACTCTGGAGCCGGCCTCATGGGCGCATCCTGTGGAGTCCGCACCCTCTCCAACTGCTCCTGTCCTTGGCCGAGCCCCGATCCTGGCGGAGACCTCGCCCGATCCAACACACCCTCGTCTTCTGATCTCCTTGGCGGCCTAGGTGGCGGTCCTCCAGCTCCAACTACACCCAACAACTGCCCCATAGAATCAACGCCATTCGGCGAACGTACATGCCTCGCGCGCCTCGCCTCGTCCCCGCTCCGCCCCTCATCCTCCGACTGGCCTCCGGGTGTTTGTCTCCAGCTCGCGCCCGACTTGTCAACACTCTGCCCGCCACGCCTCGACCCTTCCCGATCACGCCTTGGCTCATCAACACTTTGCGCACCCCAACTCGACTCGTCTGGCTGTTGCATTCGGCTGTCTGTAACATTCTGCTGAATCCTGCTATCTGTGACATTTTGTTGGATTCTGTTGTCGGTAGGATTCGGCGTGCTCCTAGGATCCGTCGCATTTTGACCAGGCACACGTCTAGGCTCGGATGGAGACCCAGAAGGAGGAGTACTTGAGCGACCCCGTTGGGCCGCTTTGGTGGTGCGCCAGACTTGCTCTCGGGGTACTTGATTAAATCTGACGACAGGGTTGGTGAGTCGAGATTAAGGAAGGCGTCACAAGTAGGTATGGAAACGCGGAAATGGTGCAATGCAGGGATGTGCCCACAACGCCCATCCAAGAAAAATTCCAGCCTCCAACCGCCAAGTATTCAGCCTCTAACTCAACCCACCCACGCACCGCCCCACACCTTGACAATCGAAAAAAATCGAAACAGAAACTCACTGGTATCCGACACATGAACCAACAACACATCATCCTTGCCCTGGGCCTGACCTGCAGCCGCACCCGCCGCATCGCCCGATTCCCACCAAGGACAAACATCCGCCCGGATGGTTGGGGCCCCATGTTTTGGAACATGTACCATCGTTGGTCTGACCATCAAGTTAGCGCCAAGAAAAGCGGAGACAAGGCAAAATGAGCGAAAACGTACTGCTAATCTTTGAATGACCCCAAATCGCCCAAATCCTTTCCGTCGACGCCGCGTCCTCCAAAAACGTAGATCACGTCTCCAACGAGTGCCGTGGCATGGCCTTCTCGGGGAATGGGAATGAATCCAATGCAGGTAAGTTCAGTCCAGGTGCGGGTGGCGAGGTCAAACACCCAGGTGTAGTTGTAGTGGAAAGCGCCGTCTGTACCACCAAAACTGCGAGATAAATGTGAGCAAAAGGAGAGGTGACAGTAGGAGAGATGACGGACATGTAAATCTTATTCTCATACGTCAGGAGAACGTGGCCTATGCAGTGTGGAGGCAGTTGGTTCCCTGGGGCGGGTAAAAGTTGCTCCCATGCGGACGTTCCTCGTACGACTGGAGTATGTCCATGAGCAGAGTTAAAAGATAAGGGCAGGGGAACGTACGGGACTGCAAGTCAAAGCACTACAAGTCATTCAAAAACCCCCCCGTCGACCTGCCCACCAAACACGATAAACTTGTTTCAGCACATTCCGGCGGCGTGACCATATCGACCAAGAGGGGCAGGTTCAACAACAGACACTCGCGTCCAGTCGCGTGTCGCTAACCGAGGGGTTTCGATTAGCACGGGCCAGAGAAAAAGTAACCAACGTACAGAGGTTGAGCAAGTAGAGCCCATCATCGTTCCTCTCTCCCTCTTTGGCAAGCGTATCTGTCGCGACCTGTTCTGGCTCTAGGTTCTTGGCTCAAGGAGTGGCCGTTCTGTATTCTGGTGTTATTTGTAATGCTAAGTCTCTAATCGTATTCGTGATGCTAAGTAAAGTACAGTCGCTGTGGTAGACGAGATAAAGCAAGATGGGGCCTCATCTTGCTTCCACTATTTCTTATATACGTAGGGATCCGCAGTCCGTAGTCCGCAGCAAGTCACGTGTGGTGTAGTCCGCAGCTCTTGATCATGTGTACTGATTACGTATGGTACTGCCGGGTGTTGCGCGGCTCCGAATCTTATATGAGCCGCGCGCTTAATCCCAGAGTCATGTGACGTACTTAGTCAGCTACTGCTAACTGCTAGCAGTATAGCGAAAGAAATGCTGGGAGTAGTGTTACGTTACGGTGGTTACCGATCACGTGATGGGGTCATGTGACGTGCTTAGTCAACTACTGCTAACTGCTAGCAGTATAGCGAAAGAAATGCTGGCAGTAGTGTTACGTTACGGTGGTTAC
>WSTG01000580.1:0-16028 GCA_019616325.1 Ceratobasidium sp. 394
CCAAACTTCTTGCAATCCCAGGTCCCGAACCCGTTGAACATGGCCGAGACGGGAGGAGGCGCGGCTTGGCTCTGAAAACGAGTTAGTTACGGGATAAGCGGGATGAGAGAAACGTACCCCTTGGTACCCTTGCTGAGTATCGAGAGCCTTGACGATCTCGGCCGAGGTGTTGTGGTACCAGTCTCCCATGATCAAGATCTGATCATAGTCATAATGCTTGCCACGCTTCAACGGGTCCCGCGTCGAATGAACGATGAATGCCTGAAATAGCTCGGTCAATTCAATTTCAGCAAGCGAATCAATCAGCACTCACCCCATGGACACCGTCTGACAGCTGAGCCCCAGCATGCGCGCTAAACCGACAAATCAGGGCCCCAACCGAATGTCAACGAAAAATACTACTCACTGCCACCAAAATGTCCCAAATTGCTTCTTAACCTCGAACTTGTACGTAAAGGACCCGCCAGCAGGGATCGGGCACTGGGTGACGCCTGCAGGCCCGTCCATCCATGCCGTACCATTTTGGAACATCCCGTGCCAGTGAATACTCGTACCGACCTTCTTGAGCTTGTTCTTGACGTGGACGACAACGGTGTCGCCCTCATTGGCCTCGATAGTCGGGCCCGGGTACTGACCTGCGAACGCCATTAGCAGAATTCGAGTTCGAGCAAAAAATACCCACCATTCACAACCAACATCTGTCGATAAAACCCGTCTGGCGCGCCCCACTTCATTTCGACGACAAAGTTGTACTCGCGTGTCCGAGGCTTGTCGGTGATTTTGAAGTTGGGTGAGAGCGTAAACTCCTCGAGGCGAGATTGGACAAGATCATGGTGGTGGTAATCACTGGGCTGGTTGTCCAATCCGGGGGAAACGTCGGCAGCGACAAAGCGCAAGAGCGACAAGACGCCCAAAATGGCGCGCCGAGAGAAAATCATAAAGAATGGCGACAAGGCAACAGAAAAATGAGTGTCGAGGTCAATGTCCAGAGTGGGGAGAGCGGCACCGAGGAGCGAGGTTTATGTATCCCAATAGGCTCGTCAGGGCCATCAGACCCGGCCCCAAAGAAGAATAGCTCCTATTGCTTCGAACAAGAAAGGGGAGAGCCAAGACTTCTAAGCGCCTTCTCTTTCAAAGTCGGGCTTATGTTATCTCATCGGACTGCATACATCAAGGGACACAAGTCGTGTCCATGGCATCAGCATCTGTTGACGTTTTAACGCCCACCAAGTCGAGTCTAGCTGTCCAACCTGGGAACCCCGATCAATTCCTGTCCACGATTACGCCACCTACTCATCCGCCTGTCACCGCACTCGGAGACCGCCGCCTGGTGTCCCCTACTCCGACTCGTGCCCCCATCGCTCCTAAAGTAGGCTCTCCACCCCAACGCTGATATTTTAGAATGGCGGTGGCCTGACAACCTTTCTCGAGCGAGCTAAAAATAATTCGTCAGGCTGGACTAGTGTTGGCGGCGAGCGTGGGCGAGGGCCCTCGCCCTCGGAACTCGGAATGTGCGAAAAACACTCGCTGTCAAAAGTTCCGAGGCTTACATCAGCCTCGAGGGTTTTTGGACGCTTCTAACGTTGTAAGGATTAAACAAAACCAAAGCTGTACCAAACAGAGTAGAGAGCACAGATACACGCATGAATTATGTTCACAGAGGTTGCTCGGTGTCAAGAATGGCGTCGTGTTTCCGGTCCACATCGCCAAGCCGCCGCATAATATGGAAGGTTTGTGCCGAGTCAACGTCATCGGGGGAGTCCGACTCATCCATGTTTCGTGCGTGAGGGGTGTGCCGAGAATGACGAAGAGTGTGCTTCAAAATTTGAAGTTTCTCTATGGTCTTTGCGCTAATCTTATTCCGTGCCCGCGTGCAAGTGAGCTGGCTAGGTGGAAGTATACGCTCACTTGACACGGAGGAGGCCTGGGTAGGTAGCATATCCTTCGACATGGCACGCAGAAGTGGCAACGTCGTCTGTATCTGAATAATGGGGCGAGTCACGTAGATCTAAATGTCTGCGGGTTGTACTTACATTCCAGTATTTGACCAAATCGACCGTACCGAGTTTGCTGGAGTTCAATAGCCCAAGATATCGATTATGCTCAACCTCGACGAGGATTTCGCGTTGACGTGCTGCGGTGCGAGGGAGATATGTCGGAGGTTGCCGTAGATGACCGAGTGGGCATTTCTGGGAAGCTTGTAGCAAGCGGAGCAGCAGTGTGGCGGCGTGGCGGCGTAACATCCATGTCATCAAGTCCAAAGGCCCGGGAGCCAGCGCTGTCTCGGGACATATTCCCAAGTCCACGACTGAGTGAGCTTGAGGCTTTTGTTGACAAAGTTTGGATGGCAGAGCTCGAGCTGGCGAGCTGAGCCTTAATGTCCCGTTCCTCGGCATATTTCATCATCTAGGGGTGCAAAAGAGTTAGATCAATCGTCGCATATATCCAATTACTAATTGCACGTACAAGTCAAAATCATGCCCAAGGATGCCCAATTTTTTGCACAGACCTATAGGTAATTGTCTCGGAGCTCTGAGCGCCGAAATACAAGTTATACAATGCGTTGAGCCACTCGAACCGTCGTGGCTAGGTCTGGTTTGGGTATGGCTGAGTAATCCGAGTGCGAACGACCTCGCGGATTATCTAAGTGCACTCGCCGTCAATTCGCGAGGGTCTAGAAGCACCCTCGAAACTGGTCGATTCGAGCGAGTTCCGAGGCCCTCGCCCTCGCCGCCAACACTAGGCTGGACACTCAACTGGACAAAGCGTTTTCAGGGGAACCCATTCAACGAAGAAAAGTATGATTTGCACGTGTTAACCCGATAGAATTGGGGCTGAATTCATTTCGCCTTAGCGCATAAAACGGCGTAAAGTGCCATAGCCGCGTTCTGTGACGCAAAAAGCGACCGCAATGTCTGGGATTAGCGCTATCGCACCGGAAATTCCGCGATTGCGCTGGAAGAATGTGAAGTTTTGGGAATCTGAACAAAAATATTAGCCAATCCTTTATCGAAGATTACAGTACACGACTCTCCCAATTCAGTTGCCAGTTTGACAGCCACGTCCGGAACCAATGTCAGCGCTAAAATTCAGGCACAACACTTTGCACGATTCTCACACGCTCCTGTCGCTTGCCCCAAATGTTCTACACGCTTTCAAATTTCATACCCGTTTCACTTGCATGTACCCAGCCCCTCTTGGGCCTACGCGGCACCAACTAATCGAGTCTGAGCCCCGCAAGCTATGAGCTTGCTCCTTGAGTCCCAACACGCCGGCACCTTCCTGCACGCCCTTGAGGCGGTTCGAAGGTCACCTCTACGTTCTGAACTCGACAGCCCTCGGCGCCATTTTTTTTTAGAATTGCTATTTTGGTTTTGATAATTTGAAACTAGCATATATGCGCCATTCAAACTTATAATACTCTTCCCAATCCTCTCGGCCCTGAACCAACTTTACCCTGGTCTCAATCTCCCTTTGATCTACTTCATCTTTCGGTTCCGTTCAGTACCGGGCCTTTCCTCCGAGGACACTCTTCCGGCCCCTACATTCCGGCCCGGTTATCTCTTGCCAACAAACCTCGTGTGACCTATTCCATTTTGCGGAATTCAATTGTTCAAGCTGCTGGCCTTGCACCTCGTTCTAGCTGCACCACAAAGTATGGAGTCTGTTCCAAGTCAGACTCTACCATCCAAGGCTCATTTTACCAGTACTGGTTTCGAACCGACGGCCCAGCGCATCCATCATTTGTCTCATTCTGCACCCTTCTCGATATTGTCCCAACCTGATCGTCCCACAGATCGGGAAGCGTCTCTCATCACAAATCACTGTATACCAAATGGCGACATGCGTCGTATCAGCGTAGGATGGAAGAAACCCGAACGTACAGTCGAGCAATTGCATCAGAATCAGCTCAAGCGCACACAGGCACGACGATTCGCAACTCGCTTTGCAACCGTCCAACGCTACTGCACCCAGGATGCACCTTTCTTCTACGAAGTATTTTTTATGCCCCTTCCTGAAGGTTCCTACTATCAGACTGAGTGCACAAGGGTGGGGTTGGATGCCCATGTGCCTGGCTGCACAACGTGCAATCTAATCGAAAAGTTTCCTGGGCATAAATATGAAGCATTCACACTCAACAGCCCTCAGAGCGAATCTTCGTTTCTCGCACGTTTTCGATATCCAAGACGTATTCGTATGTGCTATCGTGTACACTTCAACGAATATGCTCGAGACCCCACAGCGCCAAGACATTTAAGCGCCCACCATTCAACCCCCCCTGCTTAGGTCAGCTAATTAGACTAATAAAGTATGCATATATGATGTGCACGAGGAAACCACACAGGCGTATTGAACTCCAATCATCAGAAGCATTCAGTAGCGTAGCTGGATGAAGCTGGCACTGGTACAGAAAGATAAAATACTCCTACCATGGATACACTCGCCGCTCATACTGCTGCCTATCATTCCCTTGTTGACTCTCTTGTCCCTCGTGGGCAGACCGGAGACACATGTCCTCCAACTGGCGTTATTACAATCTGCCATCTGGTTAAACTTTAAGGCAGCATATACCTACAAATGGGCGAACCCCGGCTACAACATGTATAATTGTACCTCGGATGAGCATGGTGAAAAGCGCCCCCTTCCAAGATCTATTCTGGGAACCATACTCATTCATTTCTTGCCATTCGATGTAATTGATACCAGCTTTAAGCTTGTGCCAGGAGTGTTTTCGGTCTCTGGCTGCCCCAACTTCCCTCCGAATTTGTAACCTATTCCCCGTGCTCATATCTCAGCCACCCCGCACTTTGCCACTGGCGTCAAGTTCATTGGTGGTTTCGGTATAGTTTAGGACACCCCTAACTTGATCTTCGTCTGGCAGGGCCGATTGTCATACGTTTGGCCTCTAGTTAAGGAGGAACTCTGGGTTACCACGTCATCTCGCGTTGCACGACATTTGGGCTCGCAACCAACCCTTGCCCCAAACCTTTCTTGTCTGAGACAGCTATCGCCTTTCCTTTACCTTTGCGCAAGTTGCCGACTTCTTTTGTGGCTAATGGGTAAGTAGGGCTTGTGCTCGATGCTTACACGACCAGCGGCCTCTTTCACATGTTTGCGATGTATGCCGTGGGGGCGAGGGATCGTGTGGATAGTATGGTTCTTTTCAGCTCATGTTGTCACTTTAGGACTCGAACGAGCTTTGAAAGCTGCCACAGATCAAAGATCTGATGGTTGGTAGAGACCCATTTGGACTTACGCCCGGATTATCATTGGGGAATAGTGGTGTGGTGAATTTAGTGCTGATTCCTGCTCTGGCTTCAATCTGCTTACTCGACTTCGGTGGGCACATGGCGTCACAGAGAAATAGGAGAGGAAATGATTATTCTGCCCCTTCTTTTTCTCACGTTCAATTACCCTACCCGTAATTTTGAAGTTGTGAAAGTTATGACGTTAGTACCGGAGGGTAATGTATGTGTATCTTCCCGCATTCCCATGGTTACTTATTCCCAGTAGACTTTACATGGAACGTACAGGTATCAGCACTACGAGCCGTGGGTCATACGCCTCGGCTGCACAATGATGCTATTTCTCCTCGGGGGATTCATGGAAGCTTGGTATGTTTTGATCCTTGGCAGGCGCTTAGACTCTACTCAAACTCGAAAATAATGAAGAAGAGTGGGGTTAACCCTGCAAAATACAAGCATGTTCTCTTCTTTTTCGACCCAACATTCAGCCACTTTCGTCGCAGAGTGACGGAAATCTTGTTCGCCAAATAAATTGTACCAAGTCACATGACCCTTCGTTATCATTGCCGAAGCCTCGCGAGAACTTCGCATTTCTCCGGTCAGGAGGGGCGGATACCGTGCAGCATCGCCAATCGCTGAAGCTGGCGGGTCTGGCATGATCGGTGAAAGAACCTTGGCGTACTAATGTGACCAGTCACCTGTCGTCTCTCGGCAGGCACCAGCACCATGCGCTGGCCGACAATGTTGTAGATCCAGCCTAGACTACGTTACCGGCCGCAGTAGTGGCAACACGGTAGTATTGTTGATGTCTCCAAAGGCGACTTGGAGCAGATATATAAAGACCGGGTGAATGCTCGAAGTGAAAAACAACCTCACCTACAGCTGTTCTTCTCCCCTCATCATTTACCCGCATATACTCGCAGTATGAAACCTCAAGCGATTGCTGCATCGCTCGCGTTGTTGTCGGCCCAGGCTGCTGCGCATACTATCTTTCAGGTGCTTATTCAAGTCGGTTTCAACCATGTGCTTCGTACTGACTCGGGCTTCGTTATCTTCTAGGAACTCTGGGTCAATGGAGTTTCTGCTGGGCATCTAAAAGGAATCCGATACCCTACATACGATGGTCCTATCACTGATGTCACTAGCAATGATATTATCGTGGGCATTTGAACAGCCGTCTCTCATGCATGAATACGTATTAATCAAAACTATTTACTTCTCTGTAGTGCAATGGCGGTCCCAATCCCTTGGTTACTCCATACGACAAGACAGTCATCAATGTCCCCGCCGGGGCTACTATCACCCACGAGTGGCACCATGCCCTCACTAGTGCCGGTACCGGCGATGCTGCCGATCCTATTGACGCCAGTCACTTGGGCCCAGTAATGGGTACGAGCTTGTGTAGTGCAACCGTGTATGCGCTGCTAACCTAAGCATTAGTTTATCTTGCCAAGGTCCCAGATGCGACGCAGACATCTGTTACGGGTCTCAAGTGGTTCAAGATTGCTGAAGACGGTCTCGACGCCAACGGTGTGTGGGGCGTTAATCGCCTTATCAACGCCAAGGGCAAGGCGACTGCGGTCATACCTAAGTGCATTCCGTCTGGAAACTATTTCCTCCGCGCAGAGATTATTGGTATGTCCCCTCAGTCTCAAATCTTGATATGGCCGATATCAACATACCCTCAGCACTCCACGCTGCTGGCAGCTACCCTGGTGCCCAATTCTACATGGAATGTGCTCAGATTAACGTGACTGGAGGCGGAAATGCCTCCCCGCCAACGGTGTCTTTCCCTGGCGCTTATTCTGGTAATGACCCGGGTATCAAGATCAGCGTGAGTCATGGCTTCTACTCTGATCGACATCGTCGCTGATGCATATTTCACAGATCTATGTAAGACGAATAGCATATAATGATCCGCTGATAAAGCTAAGGTCTAAATAGTACCCTCCTGTTACAAATTACATTATCCCCGGCCCGCGTCTATTCACTTGCGATGGTTCTACGGCTCCAGGTACCACGACACCGGTTTCCACGGTTAAACCTACTACGACCACGGCCAAGCCTACGACCACGACCAAGCCTACTACTACGACCACATCATCTCTGGCAACTCCCACTACTCCCGGTACGGTTGTCAAGTATGGCCAGTGCGGTGGCACTGGCTACACGGTAAGTCATAAAATACCGTTGTTTTCGCCTTCTAATTGGGCTGTGGTCAGGGCCCGACCACCTGTGTTTCCGGGAGCACATGCACAAAGCTCAACGATTACTACTACCAGTGCCTCTAGTTGATTTATCCCATAATTTCTTTGTGTCTGTACTACAGTGATAGATTTATTGTGATTTCCAAACTGACTATGTGGAGGGCTGGTGCCAAGAGCGCCCCTAGTGTCCGCTTCGCGGCGCCTTTGTTGGAGAATTAGCTGCGCGCCTCTGCAGGCTTCCGCGTGCAATCCCCGCACTGTACGTCTAGAATCAGAGGAGGTGATTGGGTCACTTACGAATAGCAATTGTTCTCTGCGTTGAGCGGTACTTGAGGAATGGAACTCGGGGGAAACCCCCCAAGCCCACCATCGTGCCTTGTCAACTAGAAACATTCGAAAAAATAATTTTGCCTAGTCACACTACCAACGAGTAAATAGGCTGGCGCGATGAAAGCGAACATAGCCAGGAGTTTCATCAGAGACGAAGTTATCGAGCACGTTTTCAATCAATTATAATATACTCAAGTACTGCCTTAATTGTGTTTTCGCTGCGTCCCTCTTTCCCTCTTTTATCTTTAGTTCATCCCCTTCATCGATAAACTCCTTGCCAATATCGTAAAACCGCAAATATCGTACGAGAAGAGTGTCGTTTTCGGGGCCCCAGTCGCGGATATTTCTGAGACCTGCGGGGGTCGACAGCCCTACATGCTGACCAATGTCGATGCTTCAATACATATAAACACGTTGATTCAGGCGCAGGACATACGATTGGGTCTTCCCCACCTTCGTTGATATATGTATGGGCATAGCGCATCAAGTACCGGTTGTCAGTATGCTGTGTAGCATTGAAACCCTGAAAATAGGGGACGCATAAATGCAGACCAAGCACAAAAAAGAGCGCATGGAGACTCACCCTAGCCATGCTATGCTGCGTCCCAACCAAGATCCGTTTCACCTCCTCGAGCCCGTTTCCAATGTTAACTAACAATTTGTTCGTGTCCTCGAAACCGACCTTCACGTAGTCGGCACAGTCCCGCCCGTGTTCTGGCCTGGCTAACCGAGTTAATTCGGCTGTATTTCGTGCAAGGCTCCTTAAATGTGCGGTAGAGTGACGTGGGCGTTGTTCAGCAGGCTCGTGAAGTGGGATTGATAGTAATGACTGGGCTTCCGAGGCACAAGGATCGCTCTGTTCCCCTCCCTCCGTATCATTAGTTTCCCCGTCAGACTCGTTTATATTAGACCGTTCATCTTGAATATACGTAGCCCTAATCGAGCTGTCGTCTCCGGAAACCTGGCGAAGATAGCGTTCTGCCACCCCAGAGCGGTTCGCTCAGTTTTCGGACTCGCTTCAACACCCCGCTCACCAAATTGTATATTAAACAAATGTTGCGACAGTTTCATGCTCAAGTCAGCATCAAACATCGATGGAACTAATCAAACCTTTCAGTCACGATCAAGTCGATACGAGAATGGGGAGGGACATACCGTTTGCCATGTTCTCGGAAAGACGCAACGCACTTTGCACCGACTTAATTTCTTTATCAGATGGAGATCCTGTGACAGGTTCGAGTTCGACTGGGATGTGTGTTGGCAACTGGGGTGGCGTGTGTGTTATATGCTGCCCAGAGTTAGAATGATAAGTAATTTGGTAGACGCTAAGGGGATGTTGCTATAAAGCTTACAGATGGGAAGATAATACAAGAATGTTTGTCCCTATAACGCGCTGGTGGCCCAGTTCGGATCAGACATGCTACGTAATCAACAATGTGAGGCAGATTCACCCATCTGGATACTAAATAGGTGCATCGAAAGCCGCATAGCCAAGTCCGCGTCGTACAACACCGGCGCTAAAAATCTTTCAATACCTGCATACCTGTAATGTACATAAATGACTCTAGGGCTTACTGTTTGCCACCTCATTCAACGCTCGTCCCACCGCATGCACCATCTTTACCTCATTGTCACTCGGAACGCCTTCCACCGGCTTCAAGTCATACGTGCCTGCCAGAAACGGCGGAAGAACAGGTGGTGTCAGCTTCATACTCATAACTGATAAGTAACTGGACGAAGCCTCGAAGCCTGCTGGTGGTCGAGATTGATCAATGGCGGTTAGCCGCCACTTGATTTGTCGGCCACGTGACTCTTTGCCGCACTTTACCTTTTCCAATCGCAGGCCTGGCGCCAAGCTTGAGTCCGTATCCTCCGTCATATCCTATGACGCGATCATCTCCTGGACCGGCTACTTCCCTTGTATACACATGCCTGACAAGTTTCCTCACTTGAAGTCTTTCTGGAATTCCGTTTCTGAGCTCTCGGCGTTTTTTTTTGATCGGCTCGAACTCATGAAAACCGCCATAACAATATTTCGAAATGTGACCGGGACTCTAACTAGACACGGTACGTATCGACTAGTTTCGTTTGAAATCCACATTCAGCATACAATCAACTCCCCGTATCTTATGCGGTCGGTAAATCGTAGATGCCATACCCAATCAGCGGCTCGTGGAGATAAGAAAATCATAGAGATCAAAGACAGAGCGAGTCTTATGCACTCGTGAGTGGAACAGGCTATAGAGTGAGAACACGCGTGACGGGGCCCACGAACAAAACCCCGTGGTGGCCCGAGTTTCAGCTGGAACCAGTTCGCGTCAGAGGATTCAAATGAGTGGATTCAGCCTTGCTTCGACACGGAAGCCATCGGGTAATTGGGCAGGTGACCTAGGCCAGGTTAAACACGCAGAGCCGTACCGCGTGCTTCTGCCGATCGTACGCGGCTTCTGTACGACATTGGCTACACTTGAAGGGAATATCAAGCTAGATTTCAAGACTTCTGGAACAAGAAAAACGCACGTGATTTGAAACCCGATGCAGCAAGCGACGGAAATCGAAGGAGTCGCATGGAGAGTCTATGGTGTCGTGAAGACGAAAGAAGCGCGATAAGACCATGGTCAACGAGGCGCAAAGCATGTGGTGCGATGGGAGCGAGGGAGGTAACGAGAGATATTGTATAATTCGAGCGGAAGGGGAGAATAAAAAGAGGAAGGAGGATGGGTGGTTAGGCATCGGTTCGCTGGTATTTCGCGCACCTTTTCACTCGTTTACTCGACTCTCTATCGCACCATTCTCGTTCCTTTCAACATGCTTTTCACTCGTTTGTTCGCCATGGCTCTTGCTCTCATCCCCGCCGTTCAGGTCTTCGCGGCTCCTGCGCCGGTAAACGGTGGTTTGTCGATTAGGGAGTCGCCTAGTCCGTCGATCAGGGCGCCGATGACTCTGGATGACATCCTCGCCAGAACCCGCGCTAACATCGGTACTATCAAGTCGCAGCTCAGTAAGTCGTCCGAAGTCTCGTGTTGACAAGCACTCACAATGTTCCGGTCCACACAGATTCGACAGACCCACAGTCGGCCGAGACTGCCACCATCAAGCTCAAGAGCACGTTTGATAATCTCGTGGGGGACCTCAAATCACTCAAGAAGGCCAAGACCGATGGGCAGAACGTCGGGTTGGAAGAGAATGGGATATTCGATCCCGCGTCGTGGCCGATAGTTGGTAAAGTCTACGAGCTCGTCAAGGTAAGTTGGTGGCTCTAGAAGTTTAGGCGATGGTTATTGACTTGCGACCCCAACAGGATATCCTAGTCTTGGTAAACCAAATCAGAGCTGCCGCGTCGTCCCAGTCCACCGAAGGTAAACTAAACGGAGTGGTGGAAATCTTGAAGACCATCGCCAAAGCGGCGCCAACGGTGGTATCGATTGTAATGTCTATCCTCCCGTACCTCTAAGCAGGGGTATACAGCCAATTGTCCTGCGGCAATCGTTCAACTCTTGTCAGTAATGTGCTTGTCCGAATTTGAAGCTGCGCGCGTATGGAGATTTACCTATGAGCGTGAGAAACAGATTCGTGGGATGAGGGTGGAGGGTAACCATAGTCCGGAACTTGGTATTCGGGGACGACCGAGTGCGCCAGAAAAAGATGAGCCACGACCGATACAATCTAGTATTCGGAGCAAGCAGCAGAGTCAAATGCCACAAATTTAGAGCCAGGTCACATAGAGATATTGTTCGAGTGAAAACATGTCGGGGAATTTCTTTAGCACGGCTGTTAGCGATGTCATCGAAAATTAGCCCATGGAGAGTGACAGCAACTAAGATAGACATCCTAGTATTAGATAGCCAGCTTTGACAATAGGTTCGAAATTGCGGCTTCATGTCGAGGCTTTAGCGGAGGGAGATGCACAGAGAAGGGATTTAGCCTGGTACAAGCGCGCTAGTCGCCCACCGCGAAGAGCCGAGCGCTTAGCACTCGCCCAAGAATAGACGACGGGGCAGGGGAGAACTTTTAGTGCGTAAATGCTATTGGTAATTACATCTCTCTATTTGAGCTGAGTTGGACGGACTTTGGCACGCTCGCCTCGACCCCGAGTTCGGGCGGACGGCGCGCAATCGCAAATTAACCAGCATATCCCACTGCAGCCAACCACCTTGGCCTCTCGTCTGTGTTTTCAGCGACCATCAGGATCCGACTCCCCGAAAAGCAAACGCGAGAATTGTCGACGACGAGAATCTTGCAGGTGTGCTGACTTCCGCAACCTTTTGATTTTCCAGTTGTTGATATTCGGAGTCACCTGGGCGTGCGTCCGGAACCGCCCGGCTGGGTTGTCCATGCGCTCAGCCAAGATATCAAATATCCAGCCGTGGATCTGGGCTCACTATCGTACGGTGAAGCTGTCATTCATTCAGATTGACAGACGCATATAGTCTAGCTTACATTGGGATCGTGAGCTCCATAGCTTTAACTGTGGACATTTTTTGTTTAGTTGCGTGTGATAACTCAAAGAAAGACGCGTTCACCAAGCTTTATTCACGTCCATGGTTGAATGCAGATTTTTCTCTTTGGCTTGTCGTACGTGAGTCCATGCCCATCAGCCCTGCAAGGTTCTGTTATTTCTCGGGAGATAAACGCCCAGCAGATCTACGTTCCGGGGTACCTATTTATTTGAATAGTTCAGTAAACGACAACCTCACTAGCTCTCATAGCCGGGGTATTATAACTCAAAGCCACACCCATGTAGTATACGCAATGGTCCTAGAAACGTGTAAGTCAGGTGATTGCACAGCTATGCCTGCCTGCATGCGTGATGTAGTGCGGTTGTATGCTATGCGGCACGTGTTTGATGGTGTGTTGCCAGATCATATGCAGACTGGAACACCCCGCCAGGGTTGTAGCCGACTCTGACCGGTGGCATCGACTCGACCAACTGTTTTCTGATGTTTAGACCACCCGCTAGGGCCTTTCTGCGACCATCTCCTTTGTCGAGCATATCATTGGACGGGCCCCAAGAAGAACGTACCCTCGAAATCAAGTTTGAGGCTGAGTGGCGGAGTCCTAGATGCCTGGTGGAGGGTTGGTACCAGACCATACAAAAGCACTCCTCCACTAGTATTGCGTCAATACAGCACTACCATTCAACCAAAAGTCCTTTTTTCCACGAGTTTTTGCTCGTACGCCTTCTCGACGGTTGCTACTGTCGACTCGATCGGTCAGGCGAGGGCGGAGTCAAACTTGATTTTTTACGCGACTCTGGCTCCGCCGCATTCGATATGATTCGCTGGGTTCCCAAGCACAAATACTTGGAAGGAGATGTCCCGCAATCATCCACAGTGGTTGCAGAGATCACCTTTCCTCACGAATTTGACATACTCGATGTGTTAGCCGTGTGCTACTCGATACATCTGCACAATGATGCTTGCAACTACACACTCCAACAGTTCAACTGCTATTTCCTCTGCTCCACAGTTCTTGCTATCTTAGCTAGGAGGGCCGCTATTTGGGAAAAA
Source organism: Ceratobasidium sp. 394 (assembly GCA_019616325.1). NCBI lineage: Eukaryota > Fungi > Basidiomycota > Agaricomycetes > Cantharellales > Ceratobasidiaceae > Ceratobasidium > Ceratobasidium sp. 394. The sequence goes on from WSTG01000580.1 coordinate 13,294, forward strand.
ATGTCGGTGAGACAGTGGGGCGAATTGCTTGAGAAGGCTCTTGATCAGGCGCTCCATCCACCACCATTCTGGGAAAACTCCATCAAATTATCCATGCCTCAGAATGTGAAAAAGATTGTACAAGTAGATCGACTTGCCCCTAGTAATACCATATTACTGGAGCGCGAGGTAAGCACATAGCCATTTCTTACCTTGTCAGAGCTGTCTAATATCTTCTCACTTACAGACTCCAACCGGCCCAATGGCTGAACAAGTCCATACGCTCGCTTTCCAAGAGTACCTCAGGACAAAAATCAAGGATCATGCAAGTCGTGTGGATCGAAGTTTCCTTGGCTCAGCAGCCCAGATATGCGACTCAATCGAACAGACCGTATCAGCGGTGTGGAGGTCGATGCCTCAAGATTTCAAAGAACAAATTTACGACACACAGGAACCATATGCACCCCAAACGAGGCATTCACCAGAGTGGTTCCCCATGAGGGAAGAAGCGTTAAACGATGCAGTACCTAAGCGACGCTGGCGGCGAAGAAAGCGCGATTTTGTCGCTAGTTCTCTCCGGTCCTCTAGCTCCCTCCTCGAACGATCATCCCGATGGTCACCCCGTACCAAACGAAAGGGCCGTCTTTTCATCAATTTCGAGTCCGGATGGCGCAACATCTCATGCAATGTGGAGAAATGGTATCAGGATCAGCTCAAGAACTCAAAACGACAGCAATCAACAACCCACTTCGTGACGATAGAGCATCGACGTACCCTGGAGGCACCGTTCTTCCACGAGTTTCTCCTTATCCCACTAGCTGATGGCTCATTTTACCGAATCGAGCGAACGGGGATTGGGTCTGACATCGACGCCATCAGCTCGTCTGGTTGCGTTGCATGTGACATGATTGAGTGGTTTCCGGGGGACGAGTACCAGCAATTCATCACCGATAAGCCGTCGGAAGAAGTGCACAAACTCAGATTCCCTACAGAATTCGACATCCTTGACGTGCTAGCTATATGCTACTCCATTCAACAGAACAAGTATGCTCGCAGATATACCCTCCAACGTTACAATTGCTACTTCTTTTGCTCTACAATCCTCTCAGTTATGGCCCGACGAATTGCGGATTGGCCGAGTATCTTGGCTTCGGACCTATGGGATACATTGCGCCAGAGAACCCTAAATCGACTGGTGGACGCTGCGCAGTCCAGTTTATGGGAAGATTCGATTCCGGAGTTGCTGTATGATTGTTTGAAGGACGTTGTAGGAGGCGAGTTGTTTCGCCTTGGAGCTGCGGCGAGATGCATGGATTCGGTATGTTTTGGTTGGCTCATATGTGTGTGCATCTCGTTTATTTGGGCTTGGATAGGACAATTTAGTCCACTCACTCAAGGCGATCGACTTTTTCAGCTTTCAGGACCGTGTTCAGCAGCATATAAGGATGTATGCTGAGCGTGTGAGTAGGCATCAACTCGGCTCCGCTAAGGATATATACCGAGATGTGGAGAATGCGATAGCGGAAATATGGAATACTATGCCGGAGGGGTTTGCTTCGAATGTTACTCGCGCGCCAGCTGATGTGGTGAACGCCTGACCCTTCCCTGGGGTGTTACACGGAGGGTGTTACATGGAACTCGGCTGAGAATAGAGCCCACGGTGTTGTTTTATTAGCAAAGCTTCGAGCATTGCATTATTTATTACAGTGTACGGTGTGATTCAGTCCGAACCAGGGTGTGCCTGGGCCGATACAGCGTGCACTCTATAAACCGAAATATGATTTTAGTGTGGCCCTTGCTGCGTCTCTGCTACCCTCTTTTATGGTTGGCTCGTCCTCACCCTCAATGAGCTCCGCCCCAAGACCATAGAACTGCAAACACCGCGCTAGTTCAGGGTCGTGCACCTGGTGGCTACCAACAAGATTGTACTGAATGTGTACGACATTCGGAAGCCCAAAAACCTAACCAAAGTGTGCAGGTAAGCGATGCAATTCGACCAAACAAAATTTGTTACATACATGGGGTTCCTCCCCATTTGCATTAAGCAATGTATGCGCGCATCTCCAATCACTGGTGTAGTTTCTCTTGTTCAAACCCTGCAACCAACGAATATGGGGGGCGCCACCACAAATTAGCACACGCCTACTCACCCTCGCCATACTCTGCTGTGTCCTGATTAAGACCTGTTTTACGTCCTTTAGTCCATCCCGAATCTCCACTAATAGTTTATTCGCATCATCCTGTCCATCCTTTAGCAGTTCAGCAGGACTCTCTTTGGGTTCAGATTGTGTCGGTTCAAGGAGTTCCGTAGTACTTTGGACCACCGCACTTGACCGTGAGGCGGAGCCCCGAGGATGCACTTCAGTTGCTGCTTGACCTGAACTAGTGGCAGCAGGCTCGGTAATCGATACATCGCGATCGACCTGTTCTTGATCACGCTCTAGAGCACCTTCTTGAATATCCAGAGGATCGGCATCGTCGAAGTCGTTTCCGCTAGCGTTTTGACCTTGAAGAGAAGTCACTGAAGCCAAGGAATTTCCGTCAGCAACTTGACGAAGATATCGTTCTATCATTGCTCTTTAAATCAGTTACTATGTAGACCCTGGCGCATAACCCACCAAACTGGATATCGAACAGATGCTGTGATAGTTTCATGTCCAGGTCCGCGTCAAACATCGCGAGCCACTTCAGTAAACTTAACATCATCATGCGTCACAACCTCTCCCCAGAGGCAATAATCTCACGTCTGCAACGTT
>WSTG01000581.1:0-16028 GCA_019616325.1 Ceratobasidium sp. 394
TGGTTCACGATTTGAGTTTTATTTCCAATTGGACCCTGAGGCACTCGTCAAGTGTCAACGGTCCCTCAAACGACATTTTAGTACCACTAGTGCCGGAGTTGCTTCATTTAAGTGTGCGGCGGCTTCCCACAGTGAGCTCAGTTGCGAATTTCACGCAGGCCATACAATTGGCACAGTTGATTTTACGTCTCGGCCGACTTCATGGCTTGTTTTTCTGGACATACTTCAGCGTATATGCATCGTCTTATGTCACTCATGACAAGATATGCGTAGATTAGTCAACTTACATTGTGTGATAGAGTGTTCCGGCTTATCCGACGGCTAGCTATGCTCCTTGCAGCTTTAGCTTCGTATCAGCTGCCAAATTACCAAATAGCTGCAGATTTGCCTCGTGCAGATAGCCGTATTATCCATGCCAGACCCTAGACTCTGGTCAGTACTGTAAATTAACATTCACCGAAACACAACGGAGCTGAATGGGGTATATGCACTTAGCGCGGCACCGCGTGCGATTCTCAACCTGCCGATGCAAATGGCGTACTGTATCTACTCTTTAAGCGATCTACAAACTGACCGTCCCCTGGCTTGGCCAGTACGTACTCAATTTTAAGCGGCTTGGGGCTCTCAATGTGAATACTGGTCGATGGGTTCCAAACAGGTGTGTCATTCAGCTGGGGTTCTATGCGTGGATGGTCGGCTATGGCTGGTTCTATCAACTGAAAAGTTATTGGGCCGCTTTACTAGGGTGATATATATGCCGGGCCTTGTGGGTACGTTTTACTCTTCAGCGCACCGAAGTTGGTCTTAGCAAACGTTTGTGGCAGATCCAATATTGTCTCATAAATCTTGCGGTTACAATCAATGATTTGGCACAAACTTCATCCGTATCAAAACAGCACTACAAAACCAGCAGGCCAAACATTTTCCCTAATAAATCTCAAAGGATATATTTGAATTTGGGATGTTTATCTCCCAGCCGCTTCTGCTCCTCTAGGCTATCCTCCCCGTTCTTCCCATAATCGGGGCCAGCCAAAACATTGGCCTTTTGTCTGTTTTGATTGAGGAGGTAGAGATCGACGATTACCGCAAATACGCAAAGTCCGGCCGCGAAAGCAAGATTGAGACGAGTGGCGACCGTGTACCGCGGAGGGTTAGTGAAAATCCATGTAGAGACGATTCCGCCAAGGTTGCTTTGATGAATACTTTAGTTGCGAGAAGGACTCGAGGCGGCAAGGGCACTCACGAGAAGACAAAGGCGAGGGCAATAGCGGTAGCTCGTCGGTAGTAGGGTTGAACATTGCTAGGAATGATAAGCTAGGCCCGAATGAGCTGCGGTAAGATCGCACTTACTTGGCCATCCATGCGCTAATGGTCGGTGCAGAAGCATATACCCCAACTATCTGCAAAAACAACGATCCGTACAGTACATGCTTGTCCGTGTGCACTATAGAGCTTCATGAGCAGACTGTGTGACGTAGGCATTTGGTCGGCGTACCAAGGTAGATCGCATATCCAGCTGTGGCAATGACTCCAGTTACAAACAAAACGAGGCCACGAACCTTGTATCGGTCAGATACGTATGCAAGGAAGAGGCTCACTAGATCATAGATCACCCAACCACTCATGTTTATTAGAACAGCGTGAACTCACCAACGAACGAAACGGCGTAAGGGGGAACTGTCATCAACTGAGTGTGTATTGGCGAATAACCAAGACTGTTGACAATAGAAGGGGTGCTACACGCAACTAGAGCGTCAGTTACCATAAAATGCGGACGATAAAGGCTTACAAGAAAGCAAGGCCAAACAGGGTAACACCGCTGAAGAAGATTGGGATGCACAAAAGTAAGACGTGCGGAGCCTTGAAGGCGCTGAGCACAGATGTCCACGAAAAGGGCTCATGATTCGTCGTATCGTTGCCGTCCAGTCGCAGCATCTCAGCCAGTGCCTCAGTTTCAGGCTTGCTCAATGCTCGGACTTGGTGCGGCGAGGCAGGCATAACCACGAGCGCAAAGAGTCCAAATACGCATGTGAACACTCCCTCCTTTTAGTCAATTAGTACTTTAGACGTTCACGTTGGACTCGATCGGCCATACCAAGATAAAAATCCAAGCCCATCCGGGGCGTCCGTGCCTCCCATCGAGTTTCACGATCGCAGCAGCCAAAAGCCCAGAGAACGCGCCCGCCAACGACGTGGCGCTAAACAGCAAGGCTAGTCGCAACTGGAGCTGGTCGCGTCGGTAGAATGCGCTCATGTATAGGACAATGCCTGGGAGTAGGCCACCCTCGCATAGACCCAAAAAGAAGCGAGTGGCAATGAGGCCCGAGTAGTTGTGCACCAGTCCTGAACAGAATGGTTAGGTTGACACCTTGATATATGTATCCCAGCCTACCTTGTAGAGCCGTAACGAGACCCCATAGGAATACGATACCAGGAAGCAAGCTGGCAACCAGCCCAGTCAGCAGGTGTCAACTACCAGTCGATTCGCATACCGGTGAGGCCCGATCTTCTTGAGAACCAGATTGGAAGGCAACTCGCATGCAATGTACGGAACGCTGTGTTTAAGGAGGGCTAAATAAGGATCACATTTAGACAGAAAGTCACGACCAGGACGTACTATGTAATCGTGAGGACTGTCGAGTACTGTTTATTTGTCATCTTGAGATCTTTTTGTAAACCCGCCACTCGTGCATTTCCGATGTTGGCTCGGTCCTGCAAAGCCCACATAAGTTAATGCAAGACATTTTGATACGCGATATATTACTCACCAGAAAACTAAGGAGGTCTGATGCCGAGCGCTCGATGATCAGCCAGGGGGATCTCTCCCGGTGGTACCGGGACGATGGCACTTACAAAACATAGTCAAAAGCGGAATAACCTAAACGAAAACGGTCCGTTAGGAGCCAGCCTCGCCTGCGTACATCAATAGGGTTGGGTCGAACTTACAATTAAATCGATTTTCCAGATCGCTCGACGTTGCAGGGCAGAGAACTCCGATTCGTTGCGACCTTCGTTCGCGATGACGTCCCCCGGTTCGTCCGCCTTCATCTCTGTCTTGGTGGAGGACTCGTCAAGGTACTCGTGGGAGGACATGGCCATGGTGCGCGTGAAGAAGAAGAGGGGGGGAAGGAATCACAATGCCGGAGCGTGCCTATGGAGCTCAGGCATTTATTTTGATTGAAAAGGGACGGGAAATAGGACATGGAATTCGCTTGCAGCTGAGCTCAGCAGTAGACACGCGAATGTGGCTGCTTCGAGAGATGTTGAACCTGAAGAACGGCGGAGATGGGACGCTTTGCAGACTAGACGGGCCAGCGAGGTTGCCGGTATTGTATTATTGAGGCACAGAGATGGACTGGTCGTCTTTCACACCGGTCAGTGAAGTCGAATCGTTGGGGCTCGCGTCAGCGGGTGGCGGGTCACCTGAATTGATGATTTCAGACGACAGTCCAAGCTGCTTGGCAATTCCGTTTCTAACATCATATACACAAGATAGATCGAACAGAGAGATGATAAAAGAAAACTGCAACCAGACACATAATGATACAGAGCAGAACTAGGGTAGCATATCGCACAGGCGGGGGAATCATTCATTTTTGGCATAAGATCGGAGAAACGAAGCAAGCCTGAGAACTCGAAAAAGTCTGTTATGCCTGGGAAGCAGCACGCGCCAGTGCGGATGCTCCCTTTTGGAACGGGAAATTGCCGCCCCACGCCGCCACGGTCCCTCGTACCTTGTTGAGCTCGATACCGAGATCGACGATCAGGTCGAGGTACTCCTCGGCAGACTCCTCGTCTCTCCTTTTGGCTCCCCTTGTTCGGGATAGTTTTCGCGTCCCCCGCGGTGGAGAGGGCGAGGGCGTCCGCAACGAATTCATCGCCTGCCTAAGTCCGTGGACATGTTCCATCGCGAGGTGGATGACGCATACAATGTCCTCGTCGATTCGCCTGTAGAGCTCGGCAAGATCGCTGCCGTCCCACCACTGTGCACCAGGGCACATGGCCGTCTGAACGATACATACGATCGTCTGGATGGCCTCGCAAAGGAGACCCGAAGCGTAGAGCATGCGTGTTCGGCTCGCTAGGCGATAGAGCAAGGGCGAGGGCTGGGTATCCCTTCGGCTACTAAACGCATCGGCGCCCGGGTATGAAGGACATGCGAGGATGAGAAGCGAGTTGGGGGCGGGGAGAGGTTTGGGGCATGTTTGCAACAGATGGGACTGCGCGGCATGTATGAATCGCTCAGAGGTTCCAACGTCTGAAGATGCAAGGAGATGCCGGAGGATTATCCGAAGACTGTGGCGAACCGGTCAGCAGTGGCAACAGATTATCTTCGTATGATACTCACTCGCCAACTGAGACATTGTCAACCAGAGCATCACTAAAACATGAACACGTCAGAACCGAACAAGTCCCGAACCAAAGCATAGACGTACATCTTCTCATGGCACTCATCAGACGAGATGCATTGCCCATACTCGGGGGGAGGAGTCAAGGGAGTCATGTTCATGTTGTGGTGTACGTGGACGAGACGATGGTGCAGAGGCCGCAACAGATGGAACTACCTGCGCCAGTTAATGTATTTGCATGAGAACAGTGTCAGAGGACGAGTGAGGTGGGATCTCCGTACCAGTAATTCCCGCGTTATGATGCAGGGGCGTAAGTCTTCACACACGCCGGTTCCGCAAAACAAGAATGCCTGTGATACAGACGACCAATGGCAGGCGAGGGCAGGTGCGCAAGCAAGAGGGGAGTAGGGGATCGAACGCAGCTGAAGAGTTGAACAGCCAGGCGCGCCTTTTGAGAACGGGGTGGTTGGTCGAAGCGACACCGAGATTAGAGTGGTCCAGTGAGATGAGAGTGCAATTGAGGTGATTGCCGGCCAGAGCTTTATACCCAGTAACACGCATTGCGTAGCCAAAGGTCCTCATGGTGGCTGCCACGGGTTGTAAACCCGATGACCTGCATCCCTGAGGATGAAGCGTGCACCGGGATTCATGGCGTCCATGTTGTCTGCCCGGGGTAAAGGGATTCGCTCCTCACGGCCAACAATCAACGGGCTCCAACGCGACGATCTCAGCGGTCGAGATCATAGCCAGTTTGTCAAGCCGGCCTGATTCGGAGAAGCCGTCGCTGCAGGAAATCGTCAGAAAAGAACGCTAAAACTAGGAGCCGCTAAAACCGAACCTCGCGAACGATTCTGAAGGCGTAGGCGATGGGAACATGACGTATAGACCGGCTTTTACTGAACCTTCTGGTTAGCCCGTCGGCAACCAGGACAAGCGCAGTGTCCCGGACGTCCTCCACACCGTCAGGGATAACATCTGATTGAGGCGGTAAATTCTCAGTAAAGAAAAGCAGTGGCGCTGGTTGTCATCCGGGCCGCTGAACAATGGGTCATTTGACTCCCCGGTAAGAGGCCGTCGGCGAGTCGATTCAGATTGCCAGTCCGCGTTTTCTCCGGTTCTAGGCCACGTAGGAGACCGACCCTCGACAAACGCCCAAATACTGCATGGGTGTACGTTTTCGAGAATATCCGCACAGTGAAAACACGCCGGAAATGACGACCAGGCGATCCAACCGGTCGGTTAAACGGTCGTGCCGGGGTTTAGAGTTGGTGCCACCAGGCGGCCGAGGGGCGTTGGCAGCGTCCTCGCCCATTTACTCCGCAAATTTTGTAGGCCCCGTGGGTAACTTTCCGCCCGGCAGAGTCATTGTCGCAGCTGGCTTGACAGAATCGAAGCAAGAATCGGGCGGGCAGCTCAGTATAAGCGTGATGTGGTGGTTATGTCGAGGTTGCTCTACAATTATCTCATGGTTATACCAACTTAGGTAAGGCAGCGTGGCCTTGTCTGGACGCCCCGCACCTCGGTCATAACTCTATCTAACCCTTGCATCTATTCTCCACTGTCAACGGCATACAGTACATATCCGTGTTCCCGTATAAGAAAACCGAAGCAATGACGAAACTTTGATCTAGTCACCGCCGGCAATGCTAAGATAAGAGCGACGAGATATCCATGGGGATTTGCAGGCACAAGAAATAGAATGCATGGGCACGAGGCCTTGTTCAGAGCCTCAGACGGCCAGAGAGTTGAAGATATGCCAAGCGCACAGCGGCATTGGTCGTCGCAAGATAACGTAACCAGTTTGACGACTACGCACCGCCACTATCAAGCGCCCAGTCCGACCAACGTCGACCACCGCAGCGCGCTCACGTCTTTACCTCCACTCTTCACGTTCAAAGTGCTTGGTCACTGGTAGCCTTCGCTGTATTTGACAAGCCTAAACTGATATCCAGGCACGTTAGACACATGGTCGCCATCCTCGCGTTCATTAACCTCATCCTCGCCTACAGCTTTAACTTTATCCAAATTCTACTTGCACGATGCCGAAAGGATGGCTCAATCTCGAGGGTGTGACCGACCAGCAAATGTTTGACAATGATTCGGCGTTCTCGGGACTCGGTCTTTCGCGCACGCAACGGTTATATGGATTCGTAGGCTGGTGAGCCCCGTGTCCCGTAATTTGGTGTCGTGTGTAGCTGAGCCTGGTTCCAGCCTTGCTATCGGCTTCGTTCTCTCAATTTTGGGTACATGTCTATTATTCCTAGGGGCACTCACGTCGTTTGCTTGTGAGTAGCTGGACCGGCGTCTGTAAGCCGTACTAACAGATGGCCAGTGTTGTACACTATCGGGATTATCGTGTCGCTGATTGGAACTGGTTTCTTGATTGGGGTGAGCACATCATTTATGTACATTTAATCCCAGCTTACATCTAGCTACCAGTTCTTCAAACAACTCAAAGTTGTCAGTCACTCCTGCTGTATTATTCCATCCTATCACCCACAAATCTAACCGCAGATGTTCAAACCCGTACGAGTGGTCGCGACAATCGTCTTCTTCGCAACCATCGGATTGGTCTTTGTTGGAGCGTTTGTTCTCGGCAGCGAGGCAAGTACTCCCTCTCAGTCGCATTTGCGCTCATCCCAAATCCCGCATATAGATCCTATGTATCATCTTTGTGATCATCGAGTATCTCGCGTACACTTGGTACTGCCTGAGTTATATCCCCTATGCGAGGTATACTATTTTTCTTTAATTGTGATATGCGGGTATTCTGACATGAAAATTATCTGGGCAGGACAGCAGTCAAAAATATGGTTGGCATGAGCTAGTCGCCACGGCATCGGGCCGAATTACCAATCGCACGTGTATCCCCAAATGTATATTTATCTGCTCAGAAATAGCATCGGGCACAGTACCAAATGGCCAAAAGGCCGTCTCACGCCTGGAGACGTTTTGTCAGAGAACCACACTGCTATCACACACCATTCTTGGACTCTCGTAACGCCAAGCTGCGAAAGGGTCAGTATAAAGCTCTGCCGTACGGTATCGTTATCAGCTAGAACCTCTTTTCATCTCGCCGGTGGGTACACGTTACGGCGTCAGTTGAGACGTATACAAGAGATGCTCAAGAACTAGGACCTCACGTACGCAGCGGATAATGTCAGCGCCTGGGCTGTGGCAAGCTCCCAATGGGCAAGGTAACCCCGATGGCAGACCACTCCCGCCTGGGTTCGTGACACAGTTTGACCCAGGGTAAGCTTTTCCTCTTCTTTGTCCCCCTACCACCTTGCTAATACCACACGTCCCAAAGATACAACACCTGGTTCTATATTAACACCAACGCGCAGCCGCCACGTTCACAATGGCTCCATCCTGCAGACCACCACGACCAGAATAACCCGCCGCATGGAGGTGTGAATTGGGACGCGAGGTATCCGGCCCAGGGTGGAGATCGAGGGTTTGGCGGCGGTGGCCCTCCTCCTGACCAGTATGGTGGTGGGTATGGTGGTCATGGAGGGTCGTATGGACCTGGAGGAGGATACCCGCCTCCAGAGCAACACAAGAGTGAGTTTAGAGTGGTTTGGTTATTTTTGGGAGGCGGTGCTAAAGTACGATTTGATTCAGGCTCGAGTAATACGGGTGCTATGCTTGCTGCTGGAGGAGCGGGTCTTGTGGGCGGAGCATTGATTGCGACTGCGTTGTCGAATGACGACTATCAGGATGGATACGAAGCTGGTTAGTATGACGTGTTGTCGTAGATCTCTGGGTGACGGCTAACGTTGGCTTCAGGACAAGAGGCAGCCGAGGAAGAGAACTGAGCATGGATCTGTTGACGTGATAAACCACACACCGTATACCCGCTACACCATTCTCGCACCTGTATAGACATAGGAAGCGCCTATAGGAAAATATCTATCGGCATTATTCTTGTCGCGACTTGCACAAACCGGAAAATAGAACCCTTGTAACGCCGTCCGATAGTAATGGGATCCCGAGTATCATGCGCGAGTCCAACAGAGCCGCCATGATATCACTCGATTCCGTTGGCCACTGCCCGGAATTGGCTGGTGTTTAATGGACTGTGGGACACCGTGAGGGTGGACCCGATAGAACAGGGAGTGCTCGCAAAGCCAACGCTGGGACATCGTGAAAACAGGCGACGGGCAACGAGCCGCAAATGGTGTCCTCTACCCACATTGACATACATCTAATAACACATGCAATAGACTCCATAGCCTCTGGATAACCTTTCTTCCCCACGCGTCAGCTATCTGTTCTATATATACCACACATCCATTAGAGCATTCAACAGCGTGAAATCAGGCGGACGAAGAACCACTGCTTGCCCCAAACACGTGGAATAGGCGCATACACCCACTCCCATGCTTGTGTCAGGACTTTTTCCACAACAGGTTTCCCTGGAACAACCAAAAAATCGGTCCTGCTACAATTACTTCAGATGACGAAAATGTGTTACATATTGAGAAGTGCCCGCGGCCTCGCTTGCTTGGGGTATAATTCACGTGTCCCCATCTAAATGTATCCAGCATGTATATGGCCTTTGACGGCAGATTGACGAAAGCCCCTCATTAGATGTATGCGGCCAGACTATGACTTATTAAGCATAAGCAAGGGGTGGAGAAAGTTACATGGAACTCGTTCGTAAGATACTAACTAATAGGTCCCATAAGACGCCTATACTAGAACATGGTGCGTGCGCCCGTAGGGGAGAAAGCCACATCTCCGTCGGTGCTTTCCATTCATTCTCATTGTTTGCCTTGCCCCACACCATGTCCCTTTGTTGCCCGGCAAATCCATATACTTCGACGAACTTGTTACGCTTGACTCGCCCCAATGCAAGGACGCCAGGTAGGACTTGGGCGCTCCGAACCGTCTAAGGGTGTATTTACGAAGAAGATCCTTTGGACCTGTCATTTTCAATGGTTTCAATTCTGGGGGGATTGGCCTTGGCAAGCAAGGCGACCTCGGATCCTTTATATCAAGGTGGATGGAAGATATGCGCAAGGAAAGGCTTACGCCGCTCGATTAGACTCAAGGCGACAAACGCACAAGCAGGTACCACTCTTTTGCTATACTTGGTCCAGGTAGAAAGTGCCACGAGCTTGGGAGTGCTGCCATTGCATACTACTATAATCACGTCTACAGTATTCAAGTATTCACACCTTTCAGTAGCTCTGTAGATCAGATGACGGAGGATAGCGGAGAAAATGAGGCGCACGAGTTGAAAATGATATAGAAGTTCGGGTGGCGCTGTGGCTGGTCTGCAGGGTTTTGGTCACAATTCAATTCCAAGGCAAATAGCGATGAACGTGAATAGCGATTCTTGGGTTATGTTCTCTCGCTATGGTAGTCTATCTCCTCCTCGAACACGCATTGACCAGTATCTACTGTGCAATACGCGTTTGCTGGCGTATTCTACGCCAAAAGTCGAGTGCGGGTGTTGGTCACGTGACCTGGCATTCGCCACATCAGCACGTGGATCAGCCCAAGACCCTGTGCACGGACCATGGGGTTGGTTCGAGCTGGGTGGTCAAATTCGGCCTGACTTGCGATTCTGCTGCTGTCGGACCCCCCTCGCTTAACTCCGACGCCAGCCTCACCTCCACCTACTAAGCGCCCACCTGCATACATCTGATTTGGATGAGCAGCAGTGTGGAGACGACTACGACGACGACTACGAAGAAGCAGAAACTCAATAATGGTGCGCCTCTCTCGACTATGAGTGCACCGAACCCGACTCCTACGCCGACTCCCGCCCCGGCGGCAGCACCAGCGACGAATGGTGTGCAACAGCAGTGGGCACGTGAGTCTTGGCCTGGTTTTGAGATGAATGTGAATGGAACTTGTGCTCTCCAGAAATACCAATCGATCCTGCGTTGCAGAATACACAGTACGCATTGAGCAGCGGCTATCGAGTCTGAGCTGATTCTCCGTTCAGAGCTACTCCCGTGACGTATCCACCTTATACATGGCCCCCGCAGCCGACGGGTGCGCCAGCTGCTACACCTGCGCCAGCCGCTGCCGCAACATCCCAAATTCGGGCAAAAACCTCCACCCCTGCGCCCTCTGCGTCTCCCAAGCCCCCTACCACTACTACCGCTACCACCCCTGCAACGACGACTACGCCAGCGCCCACGGCACCAACAACAGCAGCTCCGTATGCCGCGCCATACTATGCTGCTGCCCCTCCGCCTGGATATCGGTACCCTTACCCGCAGTATCAAGGCCAACCGCCTTACGCGTATTATGCCCAGGCGCCTGGGGGCCAGTACTATGCGGTTGCTCCGCCTCCTCAGCCGGTTGTTACACCTCAGGCTGCGTCTGGGGCACAAACGCCGGCGAGAACGACGAGTGTGGTGTTGCCGACTGCAGCGCCTACTGCAGGCGCGGCTACGATACAAGCTCAGCAGCAGGGGCAGGGGCAACAGGCGACGAGCACGTTGAATGACGCGCTGGCGGGGATTGTAGATCTTAGGGTGAGTGCGGTGTTTGGTGGGTAGGAGCTGGGCTGACCAACCAGGGCAGGCAGAAGAGGATGCACTGGCCAAATCTCATCTGGATACGGGGAATGCGTATTATCATCGGGAAGGGGATCGGAGCAAGCGTCCTGGACCAGCGCTAGAGCAGAGTAAGATTTGGATGTCGGAAAGATTAAAGGCAATACGTGAGTGCGGTTTATTCGGTTGGCGGACTTGCCTGACGGTGCAATAGTATCAGCACAAGGTCTGACGAATTTGCCCGAAGAGGCGTTAAATTATGCAATGCTCGCATGGAAGGCCCGCCTGCAGATGCTCTGGGACAAGGCGCTCGCAGCAGCTGAACACCGATCCACAAGCCAATACTCTCGCGCTCCGTCATTCTGGAACCCGCCTGTCGAGGGCACAACATCCTCTATACCACCCACACCCATGTGGAGCACGCTCGTCAAGCGTGACGTCGCAAAACAGCTCTCAGCCATCGAGCGCGCCGAAAAAGAAGAAGAGACCCGCGCGCGGCGCGAGCGACGCACGCTGGCCGCGCAAGCTGACGCCGAGGACGGTGCCGAGGACGAGATGGATATCGACGGGCGCAAGGCGAAGAAGATGCGCTCGGTTGGGCCAGGGGTGGCGGCGCGGGTGATGCCCCAGGAGACGAATATCAAGCTGAGCAATAATACGGCGAACCAGGCGGCGGGGCTTAGGGCGGGCAAGTATGCGTGGATGACGGCAGGGGCGGGAGCTGCTGCTACACCACCGCCGAAACCCAAGCCGGTGGCCCCTGCACCGACTCCGGCGCCTGCGAGCGGGACTACGCCAGCTGCTGCTACTACAACCACGGCGACGACAGCGAGTACGACGACACCTGCGCTCAAGTCGGGCGGGTGGGGCAGGGCGTATGCGGCGGTGAGCAAAAGCGCGGCTGCGAGCGCTGATGTCAAAGACGATGGGATTACAGTCACGTTGCGCGATGCGCTGTTTGTTGCGAGTCGTGAACGAGGATTTGGGGGTGGACGAGGGAGTGCGCTTGCTACGGCTGCAAAGTGGGAGTAGGACGGACTGGTCTTTTGTTGCGCTTTCGATGTATTGTTGTGTCGATATATTATTTACCTTAGGCTGGTGGTGGTGTTTTAATGAGCATATAGCACGGTGTCGGTGCAAAGGGGGCGTGGTTGAAACTGTGGTCTCTTACCTCGATTCTCACCAGAATACATAAACTTGGGATACTGTGTCCTCTGCATCTCGACCGACCCAATCTGCTACACGTGTTTGCTGTCACTCCTTAATGCCATGTGGTCTCACAAGAACGGTCGAGCACCGCTTGGATTATAACCTGCTCCGGGAACGCTAGTTGCGAGACCGGACCCCGACATGTTTCTAGCAATAAACACGGGAAGGAAACTCACCTCTATGGTCACCGAACATCAACTTTCCCAGACCTGCATTGGCCGAGCACAATGAGACCTGCGCCAAGTTCCAGCTTGATGCTCGTCGTAGTGTTCGGACTTGGTCGATCTTGAATCTGGCGACAACTTGGGCAGAGCAGGGCTCCCAGGGCTTTCATCTCCAGCCGGGCAGCTCAGCAAGACCCTGCCACATTCAGCTTTATGTTTTATGCATCGTGTTTGCACAAATTTAGCATATCGTAACGGGCTCGGGAGCCGACCACCAGCTTGACCGCTGAACGCTGGCACCGCGAGGGTAACTACTGTTTTGATAGCTTGCATACAGGTACACAGAGGAATGTCCACTTGCGTATTAAGTATCAAAGCACTGCGTTTCAAAGGGGCTTGTTGGGACACGTATATGCCGAGCGGATGCATCTGCGGGACCAAAGTTTAGGTCCGAGGTTTATTCTCCTAAGAGCGCCTCCGTACGCGACAGATCTGGAGGTGGGGGTGTTTAAGCTGGTACAATCCACTCATAAGGATCATCGGTATAACGCAAGGTGACTGCAGAGCAGACACCCATGGCAATCGCTCGCACTACCCGGAATTTTGATGTTCTGGATCCGAAATTTGGCCGGCGCCTCCTACTCCTGACCTCCACTAGCTATACATCCCCTCTCCGTCTCCGCCGTTGGGGGCTATAGCCGACTTGCGTGAAAGTTTGAGACAGTAAAATAATAGCGCCCCTCCAGGCCGATACCTATTAGACTCGCTTGTGGGCAGGAAGTAACTGTGAGTGGCAAAGTTGAGCCTGGTTTGTTCCTGATCCGTTCTGATACCTCGGGCCAGGGGCTTACACCTCCTCCGTGCCCCTACGAGGCTAAGTTTTATTCCAATAACCACACCGTCCGTCGCCGTCATGAACGGGATGCATCAAGGCAGCCCGACATCGTTGCCAATGCCAATCTCATCGCCCGAGTCGCAGCCCCCGCCTCAGCCATATCCAGCAGCGACAAGCCCGCCCCAGCGGTCCGGCAGTCCGACGCAATCTGTGCACAACCTCGACGCGTTGTTGCGCAACTTGCCCACCCAGACCGCCCCGGCCGGCTTCTATGCACACGGCAACTCGAGCATGACATTCGCCGGCCCCGTGCACGCCGTCACGACTCCCCCGCGGTCCAACTCGGAGGCGGGCACGCCCGTGAGCGGCGTCGCGGCACTCGGGATCCACCCGCCGATGAGCCCTGGGGGCGGCTCGGCCCGGCAAAACGCGCTCCTCTCTCTGTTGTTGCCGCAGGACCAGGATCCGGGGTCGGCGAGCGGCTATTCGTCTCAAGTCACGCCCCAGCAGTCTCGTCCCGGCGACGCCCAGGGAAAGGCTCTCCTCGAGCAGATTATGGCCAAGTGCGCAGCTTGTTATGTCCCCCGTATTTTGCTAACAAAGGGTATAGTCCCCGGCAGCAGCAAAGCTTCCCCTTTTCTCCGCCCCAGACTCACGCTGCCCCCGAGTCTGGTCCCCCGCCGCCCCAGCACACGCACGCGCACAGTCACGAGTCGCCCGTGCCGATGCGCAAGAGCATGTTCGAGTTTGTCTCGCCATTCGATTCGCTTGCCGGGCCCCCGCCACCCGGTGACCAGCAACAGCAGCCGCAACATGACCCGCCTAAGCAGGATGTCCCATTCGACCAGCAGCAGACCCAGCAGCAAGACACGCAGTCGTTTGTAGGCTACCAGTCGCCACCCACCAAGCCGCGTACGCCCGACCCGTACCAGAACCAACCCCAGCCACAGCCACAACCGCCGAGCCAAAGCAACCGTGACCAGCTGCCGCCGCGGTACAAGCAGCCGTCTCCGATCCCCGGACACGTCCACCCTACCCAGACTGGTTCTGGCTCTGAAGGTGGAAAGCAAGGCTCGCCCGTCTCTCTCAGCCGTCGGGATATGAGTCCCGCGAGGGGTGGTTCGATGCGCACCAAGCGCGAACGTGGGGAGCCGAGGAAGAAGACTGGAATGGGTAGTGGCTCAAGGTGGGTGTTGTGCATGCTGTTTGTGTGCTTGGTACTCAAATCTGCACAGTTCGTCCGAAGTCATCGAGTTTGACGTTTCTGTCACACTCGAGTCGATCAAGGCTCCTCAGGATGGCATTAGCATCATGCCTATTGCGTTGTTGAAGCTGGATTCGATCTACCTGCCCGGTACTACCATCGCGGCCAGCTACTTTATCGCCTATGCCATGACCAAGGGTGTGTTTAAATCCGTGCTCATTTGGACCTTTGTGACCATTTGGTATAGGTCGCGTTCGTCTCATTTCTCGTTCAAATGGCGCCCGCGCCCTCCTCAAGTTGCCTCCCACATTCGGCCAAACAACTTCTGTCGTGGACATGGTTGCAGCGGGCAACTGTCTCGCCTGCATCACCAGCGATGGAGGTGCCGTTGTCTGGGAAGTTCCCAACTCGTTTGACGATGAGCGCAACTTTTCGTAAGTCGGGTCCTTTGTTACGTGACCACGACTCATGTTTTTGGCAGCCCGGCGCTCCTTTTGCAAGTCCTGCCTTCCGGCCTGCGCACCGTCAAATGGCATGCTGCTGGCGAGCTAGCACTTGCGTCTGAGCGCGAAGTGTATCTGCTCGATGCTCGTGAAGCTGCTGATGCGTTCCATGGCTCACCCGTGCCTCTCAACAGTTTGGGTCAGGTTGCCAAAGTGTTTAATATTCCTTCGGTATGTAGGTGCTTATTGAATCGGTACAGGTTGCTCATTGTTCTACAGCCTCTTGTCAGCTTCACATTCGACTATCCTAATGGCGCGATCGCAACCATTTCCATCGACTCGGTCCTCCGCCTTTGGTCGATCAAAGACCAATTTCCCTTTTGGCATGGCGTAATCCCTGGCCAAGGCGAGCCCTCGTCGGTGGACTTTTTCGAAACGGGTGTCATTGTCGGCCGCAAGCAAGGAACGATCCTCCAGCTTGTCGCGCCACTCTCGACCACCGTGCTCAGTACCCTTCGGTTCATCAGCAGCATGGATCCCGCAGTGGAAGACGACGGGCGAATGTTTGGGCACATTAGCTATGACGGCCGTTTGCGTACGCTGTGGGTCGCCAACTCGGCCCGCGCCTCGCTCATTGCCGTGCGCGTCCTGGTTGAATCGGACGATCCGTCTGCGGGAACTGGGGCAGGCGTGCGCGGGGCGTTTGAGCAGATTGTCGAGTTCCCCACCCCCGCGCCGACGATCAATATTACGCTTCTTGCGCCGGACGACGCAGAGGAGCCTCAGCTTGCTGTCGCAGCGTTTGCAGTACATGTGGCGGGTGTGGACCAGATCAATGTCGATCGGGAGGCATTTGAGCATGCGCTTGCGACGTTGCCGGCCAAGTTGCCGCCGCAACACCAAGCTCCGCCTCAGCAGCAGCAGGCGCCGATGCCGATGCAGCCGATGCCGCAACAACCACAGCCTATGCACCATCGCGCCGAGTCGCCGCTCCCGCTCCCTATCGTGCCTGGTTTGGGAGAAATTGGAACTGGCACTGCGCCTGCACCTCCAAAAGCTGGACGTGTGCCGCGTGGAGTCACGCCGCCACCGCCAAGCGGAGACGAGCCTGAAGCCGCACGTCCGCCTATGGTCGAGGGTGGTGGGCGAGTCGGGCCATCGAACGCGAGTGTCAAGGCTGGAAAGGCAAGGGACAAGGAGCGCGACAAGAGCAAGGCCGCACCCGAGGCGTCTGGGAACGCGAGTGCTGTCGGAGGAGAGAGTGGCGCTGTGTTGAAGGAAATTCGAAAGGTCAGTTTGTGGGTGC
>WSTG01000582.1:0-16028 GCA_019616325.1 Ceratobasidium sp. 394
CCACTAAATTTGAAATGAACGTTGCCCCCAAATAGCCATCGACTCACTTGAACCCGCCTTCGATCAAATACAAAGCACCGGCCGGGGCCGATCTGCCCCTCACCTCCGCCCTAACAAGGTATATAAACTCACCAGGCTCGATACCACCGGTACGAGACGATATAGCCAGTCAGGTGTCGAGGTTTCGTCTCACAGTTCGGCACTTTGATAGGTCAAGCCGAGCGATTACTCACGCATAGAATCCTAAATTACGCTTTGTTTAGCGTTGAAATATGAGTAACCGGGATAGCCGTAAGTAATCACAGTCCGAAGTTCTTCCCATGACAAGATAGAATGTATCACGACATGCACGGCATCAGACTAGAATAGCTCCCGCAAAGAAGCCAAGTACTCGATCGTCATTCCATCTACAAATACTACAAAATAGTACCGACAACAGCATATGTAAAGAATAGAAGTTTTACATACCAGTCGGGTTCTCCCGAGAGTAGGGCGAGGCTGGCCCCGAATCCGGGTAACGCACGTCCGCCAATAGAAGTTGATTAGAGAACGATCGAAATAATGGGTGTCGTTATCTAGAACCGGCTGTTTAATTTTGGGGCCACGCGATCCTGCCAAGGGGATTTGGGTGTACCTCCTGAATAAGAGCTTTCAACCTGAGCGGAGTAATTATTGATACCTTCTTGGACCTGACTGTTTGTTCGATGCATGGTATGTACACATGTTCACGCGGGCTCGTTGGTAAGGCGAATTCCTTTTGTAGTGGGCGGGCGTGGTCGCGACCGGCACCTAATCAACAGACGTGTCGGGTCAGCCTCGATGATAGTTATCACTCGTATTCCCAAGACTCACATCCTCAGTCGAAACGCCAACGAGCCCCTAAATTGAGTACTCGCACCGTTCCCACCAGCGATCATCACCGGGCACGCCTCTTCCCTGAGCACTTGGCCGCCAAGACTCGCAACGATCACCAACTTAATCTCCAGGCACAGGTGGAGTATATTAAACTCTCACGCCACGTCAATCGTCCTAGGTCTAGACCACCAGATGAGGGCCACAACACGAGCGAGGGAGGACAACGTGGGACTTACCGGCATCGAGCGACTCTGTCCTCGCCCTCAAAATGCCGGCTCACGAGATGGAACAACCGGTTTAGGACTTTCCCATGCCGTGGTTTGGCAGACGGGATGGGTTGCTTGTCCGACAATCGTGCGGACCTCGCCAAGAGATTGGTATGTTTCTATGAATAGAACTGGACGGAAGAATCCAGGTGTTGGGTAGCCGAGACGAGGGAATCGGCGCGAGGTAAGCGGAAGTAAGCGGCACAGGACGTGCATGACGTAGTCAAGTGAGTTGTGGTGGACGTTTGCCGGTGGTTATAACGTCGTAGTTACGAGAGGAGGGCGTGAAAGAGACCAAAGAAGGGATGTGGATGTGTAGTTCCGCGCGAGCCCGGCATGTCGGATATAAATACCGAAAACTCCAGACGTCAGAATGAATGATAGAAGTTGTCGTACCCCACAACAGATGACGTAGATGGAATTGGAGCCAGTAGCTCGAGAAGGTGGTGCCAAATAGGGCTGGAGTCGAGTGCTCGGCGGGATCCAGGCGGGCGGGACGGAGATATCGCCTCCAATAAATGTCAAGCTGACTCGGCAGTGCTGTCCACGAAGCCGCAGTCAATCACCCTGGGCGTCGATCTTCTCGCCACACAGCCTAGAGTGGCTGGAATGCACGCACGATAGTTGGCCCGGTCTCCTCCGAATCGACTGCGAGAGAACAAGCTTGCTGTGCGCCGAGCAAAGTTGGAAAAACGCGATTGCCGAGTGTGCCCGGGGGTGTGCCGTGTGAATCGTGGCGGGATCGAGTCGGACCGGGGATAATGAGCATTTTTGTCGATTTTCGACACTGTTATAGCCAGTACACAGAGGTGCACGACTTGGCGCCCGACAGACGCCGGGCGACGCGCGAGCAGCCCCTATCAGAGTCCGCGCGGAAGAGAACGGTCCGGTGGCGATGCATCACGTGGGTGGCGGCCGTCTTGAGCTGAGACGGATTTGTGTATAAATCGTACCGCGTTGGCCCCACGATACCCGACCTCGTGTTCCCCTACCCCTGACCCACTCCCACCACTATATAACTTGCGCACGCACTACACTGATCCCCTCTGGCCACTCATCATGGCCAACACCAATTTATCGCAGTCGACTGGGTGAGTCTATTGTCTTCATCTCGCACATCCTCTCACCGCCCAGCGCTCGATACAGCCCCAAACTAGCACACGCACTCCCGACAGCCTCGACCACCGCCGCCGTCAAGATCGGCCATGTCCAACTACGAGACCTCGTCCACAGCACCGGCCCCCGCGGGCGCGTCGCATACGTCACAGACAAGGCCGTAAAGGAAGTCGACATCAGTCGCGGCACCCAGGTATGCCATTCCCTCCTTCTCTCCTCCCCTCGTTCTTCCCTCTTGCTCCCCGCGTTGTTCGGCGTGCCCCGCACGTCGATCAGCATGTGACTTCTTCCTAATATAAACAACTGCAAACTCACGGCTCGCCTCTTGCAGTCTACGCGCACGCTCGTCGCCCTCGATTTTCAACCCAACTGCGTTGCCCTCTCGCCCGCGGGAAACTTGCTTATCGCGGGCGGTCAACGGGCAGAGCTCCAGATTACGACTGTTGCGCCCCCACCACGTCCCTCGAGGAAACAAAGCCGCACCCGGGGGTATGGTACCGCCCTATCCGACGAGCGAGGCAAGGCTGTCAAGGGTGGATATGTTGATGAAGAAAGCGACGAAGAGAGCGATGAAGAACTCGACGAGATGGTGTGGAGTCGGGCTGGCGAGGGCGAGGCGACACGGACAAGGAGGGTCGAAGTCCGGGGCGTGGGCATGCGCGAAATCGCGAGTATAAACAACCATGTGCTCGTCCTCGGCGACGAATCGTCCGAAGGAGGCGTCTATGGCGGGATCCAACGTGCGTTTCCCCTTCATTCCGCCGATTTTAATCTCATTTTCCTCCAGATCCAGAGCAGACCCGGATCGTAGTCTCGAACAATGACGAATACGTCCGCGTGTTTGATGTCGACACGCGCGAATCTGCAGGAAAAGCATGGGGCTGCATGGAACTCGTCGGGTCCGTCAAGCTCGGCACCGCCGCCAACCACGGTACGTCCGCCCCATCTCACGCACTCCCCATCTAACCCTTGTGCCAGTCTCGTTTTCACCCGACGGAAGGACAATGCTCGCCGTGGGAGACGACACCCGACTCCAAATCTTCAACGCACACGCACGCAGCCAGATGGTCGACTTTGAACACGTTGGATCTTACACAAGTACGTCACCCCCACGCCCCCCCTAAACCCACGCCCTAACCCTCGCCTCGCCTGCAGGTGGGACCGAACCCAATTTCACCTCTGCCTGGTCCGCATCGGGTCTTCAATTCGCAGCAGCCTCTCAAGACGGCAGCGTAACCGCATGGGACGTCCGATCCTCTCGCCCACTCGCCTCGTGGCGCGTGCCCTATCGCTCGGGATACCGTCCCCACACCCGCCCAATCGCTCAACCACTTCCCCCAACTCGCCCAAGTACACGTATCAATTCAGGCGTCTGGCATACCACCGACGCGCGATACGCAGGCGCGTACATCAACACTGAACAATTCATGTGGGACCCGTCAACTCAAGGACCAGGCCACGGCATCCGCTCTCTCCGATTCAGCCCACCGAGCTCATCAACACCTCAAGTCCTCGTATTCGCAGAACATACATCCCACGTGCACATCATCGACGCTCAAACGTTTTCCGCACACCAAATACTCGATATACCCCGCGCACCACGACACGGTCCATCGACTTCACCAGTGCACGAACCGCTTGGACTTCCACCTGGTGCTGTCGATTGCGGGAGTGGTGGGATGGGCGTTGGGGGGTATTATATGCCTGGTGGGGTGAACCCGCGCGGGGAGCGAGAGGTTGATTTGACGGGTGTGACGTTTGATAAGAGTGGAGGGTGGATGTATGTCGGGACTGAGCGGAGCGTGGTCGAGTTTGAGATGGTTGGGAGGGGGAGGAGGACGTGGGAGGTTGCCGAGTGGAATTAGGCCTGGACGAATCGACTCTGCTCAAATGAATCGCAATCGACAATCTCCAACGAATCAACTCCCAACCGAATTGACAACGCTCGAGAATCAACACCGCTCAATGAATCGTCGACCAAACAATGTACACATACTTCATCTCATATCCTATCCTATCGCAGCTGGACTCGGCTCTTTTCTTTCTTGCTTTTTCTCTGTTCAATAACTGCTGTATCTGTGCAAATGTGTAGTCGTATATGTATCTCGAGGAAATTTATTCTTGAATTTGTTAAATCTATGAAGCTTGGCGATGGGACTTGGCGTGATGCTATTTGCAATTACCGGGTTCCGGCAGGTTTTGTTAGCCGGTAGTCGCCACGGCTGGTCGTCACGCACCTGAATGTATGCTTCATGCGTTGCCCTTTGTTCTACTCTATATCACGCGGGTTTCCTCTTGAAACTCTTGGTACATGGTTGCACTTGAACCTGACTACATCTACCTAAACACCCAAAATCTACCGCCGATATCACAGCGTAGATGTCATTCGAACCGTGTTGTGGGCGTATAAGGCCAAGGTCGTCACGGAGGCACTTGGGTAGCATGCTGCATGGCGCACACACCAACCTGGCACACACAGGTGCTATAGATAAGTTCGGATTCAACACATTCAGACCAGGTAGCATAGGCATACAATCGCATTTCACCTCATATATGCGTCGACAGCGAAGCCACGGTAAACAGCATCGACCGAAGATGGACAACTGATTTCCTTGCCCAGCTTTGGATGCACTGAAGCTAATCCCACGCCGATGTACAGATAATAGGCTTGAGTGCTTTTTTGTACCCTCACCCCATCTCGCTCAGAGATGTTGCTTTCAAGAGTCAGCTAGAGAGGTGTTGGAATTCCCGAACAGTGTTTAATATCCTCATTCTCTTGCCCAAGACATTAATCCGGATATATATGGTAGGTTGACACAAAAGCGTCTCTCAGAGAAGTTCTTCAATTTACGACTTCCCATCGTCAATGGGGTGGAGAGGTTCTTTATGTGTTTGGGGTGTAGAGAGGTGCGTCGAATGCCCAACATTAAACCAAACCAGTTGTCATGCATAGCAGATGGATAAGAGGTGTACATTATCATTCGTTCCCAGGACTATGGGCTGATGAGCTCGACTCCGCGGCTGCGCTGAACGTCACATATCAGGAGGACATTCCGCATAGCCACCACCAGGTCCCTCAAAGTCGGACCACCAGTCGAGCCCTCCTTGTGGAGCTTGCCATATTTGAATGTATCGAGTAAGATTTTAAGATTGTTAGTCAGCTTTTGGTTGTCAGCTAGCGACTTTGTTGTAAGGAGATACCACTCGGTCCGGACTAGATGACACTTGGATTAGTTGCAAACACTATACATGAACTTCAACTCACCCAAACCATCTATCTGAGGTGCAACGTGATCAAAAAAGGCGCCCTCAAGCATCTTCGTGATGCCACTAGCAGTTGAAGAATTCAGGTTATAATCGGGCAGATAGCTGTCCAGGAGTCATTATGAGGGTTTCACATGAGGGCATGTTCGGTGACTTACATGGTCAGGGTCTCGGGCGCCTCGAACTGGACCGCACTTGGAGGAAACCTTCCAGCTTCAGCGAAAGATATGCACAAAAAACTGAAAAGTACTTACGCAACGTTACCGCTGTATGTGGAATAGGTCTCCTTCAAGTTATGGTGCCGCCCATCGCCGAGTTTGATTTCGTAACAACGACTTAGGCCCTCCTAATTAGGATTCATAAGCACGATGAGTATTTAACCGCGCAGGCTTGTCGGTAGCAGCGAGCTTACCGTCATGTATCTCGCACCAAACGGATTAGGGCGCACAACGATGTATGCCCACTTCCAAATTGGCTCCATGTCGAAGATCAACTGAGCTATCTGGTTGTAATCCACCTGGCCGGATTTGTTGCCACTTGCCATGTTGATGTTCGAATACAGGAAAAGATGTCAGAAGGCGAGGACTAGTTGCGGGTCAATGTATCATAGCCCTCTTTTTATACCTCGGATTTCAGGCGCGCATCGGTGTACGAGGAACAGTTCAGCCGATCCGGCACAAGCATCCCGCAAGACGCCCATATTCTTTTGACACTGTTCATTGATCCTCAGGCACGTAATTCGACAGGGGTGGGAAGGAATTGTACATTGCCGAATCGGAAGGGTGTTCCCGCCGCGGAGTTCAGTGTCGTGCGTCTACAGTAGGCCTCTCTTGAATGCCACAGAAAATCTATTCTCCGAGCTTCGGCGGTCCAAACCTAGTCGATATTTGGCCAGGCAACCAGGACCACCTGAGGCGGTTTAGGCCTTTGCCTCTTACTTTACAGTTTTATGGGCGGAGACTTGTTCACGTTGGTACGCCGGCGTGGTTTATGCATCGGAGTCCCAGCTAAACCACCAATTGAGCCTTGCCGAAGACCTTATTAAAACCTGCAATTCGACCAGCGTTCAGCGCTAATGAATAACGAGCAGACAAGCAAGGACAAAAGTTCTATCCCCTTGTACCGAATTAACAAGAGTGTTTAGAGTGCGTACATACAAATGAAGGGTAATCAAGAGATCAAGTGGGGGCAGAACTGCCATACTGGCAATAAAAACTGGAGGACTTTGGTGGCAAAACGCGCTGGAAATCGTGCCGTGAAAGCAGCAACACTCACACGAAGGGGACCCACCACCACGTAGCCTACGTACCCCAACACGCCGAGTTCTACCATTCTACTCGCCATCCGCTTCGAGATTTGGACGAGGGCATCGTTTGCATCATGATTGGTGGTCGGACGGCTTTTTGGGCTTTTTGTGACGAGCGCCGCCTTTAGTATTCCGACGAGTCTTCTTGCTCCCTGATGCTGACGATGCTGTGGGTGCCGAGGCTGAGACTGGTGATAACCGTGTGGTTTCGCCCGCTTCTTGCTTGAAGTTAGAGATGGGCTGAGGAGTAGAAGTTGACGAGGCACTTGGGGATTCCTTGACAGTTGGAGATTTCCTGGCAGTTTCGATTGGTTTGGGTGGCTTCGATGGCGGTTGGCTGTATCCTAACAGGGTTTGACATGTTAGAAGCATCAAATAATCCAACCGGCAGGTTGCTCACCCGCAAACGGGTCCATACGCGGCCGCTTTGTTCGACTAGACGATCCGGGTTGTGGGTCGGCAGTCTGAACAACAGATGCCGGTGTGGTACTCGTCTCCTCCCAGCCATCGAGAGATTCATCTGACTCGGGTTCCTCATTCCCGTCTCCACGTTGCTTCGCCAAATCAGCCTCTCGCGCGCGTTTCTTCGCCTTCCACGTCCCAGCTTCTGGCTCTGCATCACTGTCACTGCTGCTCTCGTCGTTCGGGTGGGGCTTCGCAGAAGACTCGGCGGGCACGGATGGTTGTGTCGAGTTACCATCCTCGTCAAAACGGGTGTGTGTCGGCTTTGGGGCAGAGGAAGAGCACTCGAAATTTGCAGGCGAGATAGCGGACGCCAATGCATGCTTTATGAACCGATTGGCGACCTTGCCATCCACGACCAGGGCACCTGTATGTTATTATGTGTTAGAACCTCAATGCGTCCAGAGTAAAAAATATACGTTTTGCAGGGTTCTCTGCCTCCTTGATTTTTGCAAAGTACCCCTTGACACGATCCTATAGGGACAGGCGTGAGTGTGCCGGTAAACCCCAAGATATGAAAGAGAAAATACCAGCTCAGCAACAACATCGTGAGGTTCGCTAGAATCCGTATGGGAGGGATTTATCCCACGAGTCCTGAGATGTACTGTTATAAGGTAAATCGATAATCTCCGGTAAGAACTGGTTCCATACTCCATACGAGGTCGTTGAGCACATAAGAAAGCCACACTTGAAGTTTGGCGCGATCCAGTGGGGCAGGTAGCTGGGCGGTGAGGTTCGATAAAGGAGTCTCTAGCAAGGGTTTAAGAACATCTTCAAGTTCTTCTATTGAGGATGCAAGGTCGTCGACTTTGTCGGCGAGTTGTCCTGACATTTTGGGGATGGTGGTTAAAATCTGAGTGGCCGTTGGGCGCTAAACCTTATCCGCGGGTGATCGCGCCTACTCCGCTCTCAAGCTTGCAACAACCCCCAGCATAGTAGTCAAGGATTACATAGCTACGAATACCAGCACGTCGTTGCCTGATGTTCTGTGTGCTTCTTGGGGCCTACCCTAACGAGTTGCTGATGCACTGCTCTCCGAGGATGTCGCCATCGGCATAACGAATCACGTCCACAACACCTGTTTTCAAGAGTCTCGACTACTAAGCTTCGGCCCTCATGATTTTGTTGCTTGTTTCCTTCACAACTTTCAACGCCATACATCTCGTGACTCACGAAGAACTCCGAGGCATTCTCTAGACGACTATCTTCGGACCGAGTTTCTGCCGAGCACTGATGCGAGCCTATGGGACTTATTCCTCCAGTTCTAAACTCGACCTCCGACAATTCCTCGATCCTAGCCTGCATTTTAATTTGAGGCACAGAACCTTCGTTTGTGGAGAAATGTCCCTCGCTCGAGTGCATGGGCTCATCGCCAACCTACCCTGAGAACGGGGCGAATCTATAAATTGCTGGCGGTGAACTTTGAGACCTGCTTCGTGCACCCGCCCTCCTTTACCTTTCGACATGGTTCTTGCTCGGCTGGGGTTCTTTACCGCTTGCGTAGCTGGCGCTCTCGCAACGCCCGTCCTGTACGACGGCCGGACTCCACTCAACTACACATCCGCCAATATTGATTCTTTTACATATCCCTACGTCTAGTATGTGGCACCTCAAAAAGAACGATTATCTATATTTTTAATCAACCCCCCCCCCTAGCGTTGTTAAAGGAAGCAAAGCCGCCAGCCAAGTGGGTTCAACATAACCGTGGCAAATATTTGTACTAACACGTATTCCAGTATGTTTCGTTCGATCCAAAAGTTCCGCCGCCCACTCCTTTGTGGTATTCGCTGAAGAATCTGCCTGAATTGGCGTCAGAACAGACCGTGTCGGTGAAAATAGATAATTCATCCATTTTCGTCCCCGGTGGGAACCCGGCGAATTCTCAATACGGTTTCCGTCGGTACGTTCTTGTGCCCGAACCTATCTATCCGTTATTTTGACCAGGCTTGTCTGGCAGTACCGAAATCATTGCTCAAAACGACCGGACAGTACTGGAGTCGGGAAAATCAGTTTGGCATTTCAGCATCATGCCAGACGCGAAGCGGCCATTGAACTACAAACACGAGTATCAAATCGTGTTCATCGAGCCTGACGATGGCAGTAAGTTTTGGTTCCTTGTTTCACACCCCACGGTCTCATCGGTGCTCGTGTGTAGCGCATGTCTTTGGCGTCAAAGTTGGCTCGAGCTTCACCGTGCCAACCGCCTCCAAATTGCCAACGGCCACTGCCCACAACCTCGAGGTTCTGGACCACGCACTCAACGTGATGTATAGCACACCTTTCGACCCACTTACGTGGCACAACTTTGCTGTTCAGGTTAGTTCCGATTCCATGGGTGTCACGGCAATCTCCCTCGGTTGATGTGATTTCGCGGCCTCCTATCAGGTTGATTGGGATGCGCGCACTCTTGGCGTCTTTGCATCCAAGGGGCCCCTGCCACTCAAGAAAGTATCGAGGCTTGTTTCGAACAACAGCACACAGTCTGGAGCTGCAGGCCAGGGTGACTTCCATTTCGGAGTTTTGAAGGTGCATACATCCATCAACTCGGTGCTTCCTATCCATTCATATCTACCTCAGCTTCCGCTTGCCAACTCGAAAGATACTACTTCACAGCAAGGCGATGTTGTACATCGTGGTATCCAGGAGGGGACTCTTGAGGGGCTGTACTATTCAGGCGTGTTCGTGGAGCGTACCACTGGCGGGGTTAGCGCCGGCTATGGCAGCGTGATTCCAGGGTTTTGATCGCCCAGGGCGCTTTACAGCTTTTGTACTTACTATTTTGGTCTTAGACTCCGACTTATCTTGTGCGGGAAACATGAGGATGTCTTTGATGTTAGCGCCTACGTGATATGTGCGTGTAAAAGCTGGAGATCTGCTTATACAATGGCAGATCTGGACTTAAACCCTGGCAATACACAAACTCGTGTATGATGGAGGTGCGCAGGAAGTACATGCGGCTATCACCATTCTGACGCAATATAAACTCACGTTCTATTGGGACTCACAGCTCGCCACAGGCCAACTAGCGTCAGCTCCTACCCCTCTCCCCTCCCCCAGCTTCTTTACGAGGCATAACCATGTCTATCGCCTTTGTTTCTGGATCCGGCAGCCTCAAAACTCCGCGGCTCCCTATGAAATTTGACTTGCCCTGGGGAGAAGACGAAATATTCAACTGGTACCGGCAACTACGGACGAGCACAACCATTTCAAAGCTCCAGATCCGCATTACAGGCGGCGCTGTTCCCCATAGATTCGTGGTCGCTCACATGAAGGATGGGACCATCTGGCGTTTTGACAGGCGGCCATTGACTGCCAGCCCAGGCATGATAGCGGTCGAGACAGTTGGAGAGCCATCACGCAGGGCGGCCGACGAGGTTAGCAAAGTTACTGCTGCCCAAATGACGCAACTCGCACTATCAACACGTTTGGAGGTTGACGTGGGCCTAGATAAAGAGGTTGACCTCCTTTTGATCCTTTCAGCATGTCACGCAATCGCTCAGGATGAAAAGGCCCGCAACTATGCGCTCCTAGAATACAACTGTTACTTCTTCTCTTGGACTATTGTCATGCTCGTCATGCGGCATACACTCCCTTTCGAGATCCCACCCCTTGCAGATCTCCGATCCCGTCTAGATTCAAGGCTAAACGTCCTCACCACTGCGCTAACTGACAAGATTGTCGACGCATTATTGAAGATCGTACTCGATACTATTACCACGTTCCGGAGAGAAACAGGTCGAAGCCTACATTCCGGACTTAGTAAACGAGAGCTCGCAGTCTGGGGACTACCAATACCAATTGTTCGCATCCTCCTACGCCAGTGTCTCAAGCTGAGGCTGCACTTTGGTCTGAGGAAAAGCCTCGAGGGTCGCGTTCGCTCACAGCTCGAAAGGCGCACACCTGACCTACTTCAACAAGCTTACGGCAACCAAGAGGTTATTTGGATGGACGTTCAGAATCGTCTTTGGCTCTTCAACCTAAGCGAAGTTTTTCATTCGCCCATCGAAAAGGAGATACTCAAGATCCTGTGGGACAGTCTGCTTGACGCCCTCTCCGAAGGATATGGCGACGTTAAACAGGAGGAATTCGATCAAGAAATTAGCCAGCTCCCTCTGATACATCGCCTGAAATACCGCTTTTTCGGCAAGAACGTCATGCAATTTAGCCAACTCTGGAACGAAGCCTTGCATGCCGCACTACCTGCCGCACGAGAAGCCGGATACGGGCAACACACACCCGGTAAAACCCATGAGGAGATGTTCGAGCTAGCGTTCAAGGCGGGCTGTGCTGCGGCACTTCAAGCAGCGAAAGCCGTGGTCCAAAGAACGAGCCCGATTCTTGACAATCCGAAACGAGATAGGATGTGGGAGAAAGTATGGAGTGTTTGGGACGATGTTTGGGCCGTCACTCGCTCGAACGCTGAAGCCATGGTCGTGGATTTGATCAACAGCACGATGGACGAAATCGTCGCAGGGGTCTCTCAGGACGTTGTGAAGGAAATTGGTAATCGTGAGCTTCAAAAGATCACGGCCAGCATCAATTTCAAAGTGAGTTTCTTGTTATGTCTGCCAAAACCGCCGTTGACCTGAAAATCGCTAGAAAAAGAAAAGTTCGAGAGAGCTATCTCTGGACTCCTTCCAGCAGTGGATAAGGGATTTTATTCGATCCGTACCCGGCCAAACCACAGCTCACCAGCGGAACATCGAAACGGCGATGGCCCAAGCCTGGGACAGATCGCGAGAAACCTATCGGCCTCTACCTAGCGATGTTCTTGATTCCCCTGAGGGGGTAGAGGGGGATCCTGGACGGGAACAGGAGGCGCATGAGGTCAACCAAAACACGCCTAGTACAGCAGGTAGGGTCGCGAACTTCAGGAAGAAAATTCGTTTTCTTCCATAATGTAGCGCCAAGGTTTCTAGCACTTGAGTGGTCTATCAGACGAATTTGCAGGCTCGGGTGGAGCCCAGAACTGTTCTGGTATTGTGTATTTAACATCTTAACTCTCTTGTTCATGCCGGTCTATTTATTTGCTCATGTATGCTAATCGCTTTATCATGTAGAACATGCACTTGTAGTTTCATATCCTATAAATATTGTTCTGGACGGTTCTCTTAGTGACTGGTCAATTTTCTCCCTAAACCCTAACCGAGAACCTTACACAATTGGGTTAAGAATCCATCTCCATGTAAACTATCGCTCTTGTTGTTGTACTCAGCGAGATAGCAAATGCATACACCTAGCCTGATTTCAGGATAGCATCAATTGATAATTATGGTCCGCAAGCCCCACCGGGATGATCATGTTACAATCACGGACCTGAAAGACTATGGGGTTACATCCGGGGTCGATGTTTCAGGCGTAGGCGAAATCCCAAGTTTAGCATTTGGCGCCATAAGCGCTAGAGCTTGTACTGTGGCACCAGTTGGAGCCTGGACCTGGAAACAGTGCGCGAACCGAAGCAAGCATAATCAATCTTTTGGCAACAACTTCATGATTTATAAAATCAACGTATTGTACAATCTAACTCGTAACACTGATACAAGAATATGGAAAAAGGATATCATTGTGTACTGACCAAGGCGAATCTACAGTCCCGGAGCCGAGGAGCCATCACCGGGTGCACTGGGGTTATACCCAGGAATGTTGCGAGTATATACGGGGAACTTGGGAGCGGAGCCAGTGCCGGCGGACGCACCTCCAGCGCTTGGAGGAGTGTAAGTGGGAGTATATCCTCCGCCTGCGGCACCGTATCCCGGACCGGAGGCACCAAGGCCAGAGGCGCCGTACCCTGAGGAACCGTACCCTGAGGAGCCGAGCCCCGAAGAGCCGAAGCCGGCGCCGGAACCGAGCCCAAGACCGGAAGCGCCGAGGCTGGTGGAACCATAGCCGCCGCCAGAGCCCAAGCCGCTGGAGCCTAAACCACCATAGCTCGACACCCCATTCACTCCGCTCAGGCCCGCACCAGAGGCCTTTGCCCCACCATAGCTATACGGCAGGGACCCAGCACCTCGAGTCTGAGGTTGCTCGCGCGCACCCGTTCCAAACTGAGTGTTCCACTTGCGCAGATCGCTCAAAGAGCCTTGAGACTCGGACGACGAGGGCGCAATGTCCATGAGGGCACGGGTAAAGTGGCGTGCTTCGAGGAGGCGTGGTTTGGGGGGTTCGGGCTCGGACTTGGCTGGTTCTTCGCCTGGGGTCGTGATGCCGGAGGATGGAGGAGTGGACGAGCCAGAGGAGGGCTCGGAAGAAGAGGGGACGGAGGAATCGTCATCCGAGGCGTCGGAAGAGGCTGGCTTGGCTGCGTCCTTCTCCGATTCCGTAGCTCCATTAGCGGCTGGCTTAGCACCGGCGACTGGAGCCCCGTTTGCGCTTGGAGCATCCTTCGACTCTTCCTTCTTTGTCGCCCACGGAAGCTTCACGCTCTCTTTCAGTGCGTCCATAGCTGCCGCGACACAGAGATCTACAACACAATTCGTAAGCTCCGTGGGTAAAACAGCGACCTCGAGTCGACTCACGCTTCAAGTCAGAACCACTAAACCGATCCGTCTTCTTCGCCAACTCGCTAATGCTAACATCCGGGCCCAACTTGTCATCCCGCAACATAATCTTCAGAATCTCCTCACGCGCCCGCTCTCCTGGCAAATCGACCAACAACCGACAAGGCAGACGACGGAGGACAGCATCGTCGATATCAAACGGCCGGTTCGTCGCTCCAATAACGATAACGCTCGAGGCCATCAAGCCGTCCATCTCTTGCATAAACTCGGTGAGCATGCTCGTGTGCCACCGCGCACTGCCGCCACAGGCTTTGCTCTGACGGGAGCCCATTAGCGAGTCGATTTCGTCGATAAAAACGACGCATGGTTTGAGGCGGCGGGCGAGCTTGAACAGGCTCTTGACTAGTTTTTCGGTTTCGCCAACCCACTGTTGAAAAATGGTTAGGCGAGATGTGGGGCAAGTGGAGTAAACTACAAACCTTGTCAGCAATGTCGGACGGCTTGATAGCGAGCTGTTTTCCAAACTCGGTCAATAAAATAATTAGGTAGTGGTAAAGATTGGACTTGCCATTCGGGCACCAGATTCCTTGGCAAGCGCTCGAACCACGAGCGTTTTACCCGTTCCAGGCGGCCCAAAAAGAAGAGCACCAGAAATCGCCTGCTGCTTGAGAATTCCAGACTTGAACGCATCGGGGAAGAGTAGAGGGAGCGAGACAATCGACCGGACACTGTCGATAACTTGCATCGGAAGGTGGACATTCTCAAACGTCGTCGGAAGTTTGCCTAGAACAGGGTCTTTTTAGTCTTTGCTAAGGTAAGGGAACAAGAGCACTCACCAACGTCGACGATACACCCTACCAACCGCTGCTCATACTCGTCCAGATCCGCAGCCTTGACCTTTTCAATCACCTCGTCAACAGGCGGCTTCTCCTCTTCGTCTTCCTTCTTCTTCTCTTCATCACTCCCTTCGTCGTCTGAACCATCAGCGGCGGTCCAAGCCTTGCGCTCCTCATCACCACTATGCTTCGCCTTCCACGAATCCTGCAACTGCGCCCAACTAACCAAAACCTTCTCCTGCTCCTCCTCTCCCTGCTCCAGGTCCGCAAGCATCGCCATCCCAAGCGCGCGATCGACCACATCCTTGAGCGCATCCGACTCGACCAACCGCTCAGCCCAGCCTTTGACCAAGTCTCCGTCCTCCTCGCTCTCGGGTGCCGCACCAGAACCAATCTCGCCGCCTTTGGCGCCGACCATCATACGGAGCATCAGCTCGTTGAGCTCGCGTCGGCGTTTTTCGCGTGCGGCGCGTTCGAGTTTGGAACTCCGAGTCGCGGGGGCGACGATGCAGACGCGGAAATAGCCGTCGAGCTTGCGCTCGTGGTTCGAGTCGTCCTTCTTGGATGATTCGCTCTCGGATGATTCCGAGTCGCTCGAGCTTTCCGAGTCGTCCGAGTCGTCCTCGGATTCGGTCTCGTCCTTGGATTCGTCTTTGGCTTCCTCCTTGGCCTCGCCCTTGGCCTCGTCTTTCTTCTCATCCTTGGCCTCGTCCTTCTTCTCACCCTCGGAACCGTCCTTGACCTCCTCCTTGGCGTCCACCTTCTTCTCCTTCGGAATCTTAACCGTAGGCTTAAACGCCGGCAAATCCTTGCTCAACGTCCCCTTGTCCCACTTTTCCTTCAGCCCCTTCAACCGCTTCGCCCGCTCCTTGGTCGAACTCTCGTCCCACTGCTTTGCCGACGGTCGACACGAACTACACCCGCATCCTCCGCTATCGGTCAGACTTGGGATCATAGATGATACGGGCGGGGAGATGCCAAATATTATAGTCGTCGGGTTCGCGATGGACGAGTCGGGGTTGGGACCGGTACGACGGGCGCGGACGGCTGTGTAGAGGGGAGGGAACCAGGTGTGCGAGCGGGTGTGGAGGATGGTAAAGTCTCGGATGTAGATTATGCGAGGGCGGGGCGAGGTTGGTTTGGGCGGGGCTGGTTCCGTCGAGATTGGTTCCGTCGGGACCGGCTCGGTGGGGGCTGATTCCGTCGGCGTTGATTCGGTGGTGGTCGTTTCAGCCGTGGCCGGTTCCGTCGAAGCCGGTTCGGCCGACGAAGACTCCTCTACTCTCTTGGTATCCGCAGACTCCGGTTCCTTTTCATTCGCAACAGGCACCGGAGGATTCGACTCGACTACAGCCCTCCAGAAAGCCTCGAGAGCTTCAACGTTCTTGGTATCGTCGTCGTCATCGCCCGATTCTTCGGCTGGTCC
>WSTG01000583.1:3115-16021 GCA_019616325.1 Ceratobasidium sp. 394
TACTTTTCTATCCCCATTATAACACTATTCTAACTCTGGAACCACCCGAGGGGCGCCGGATGAGTGCACCGATGCCCATACTCATCGCCCCACCATCCCGAAGGTGGTTATATGCGTGGCAATTGATTTTAATACCCGCGGGGTTCCAGCTGCACGCAAGCACCGGATACAAGCGGAACAAAGGAACCGAGTTCTAAGTAGCCGCTGGCCTATTTACTCGTCTCAGTTGGAGGAGCGCCCGCCCCTATATGTCTAATAGGGATCGCTATATAGGTCCGCTATTCACATACATAGCCTAGCCGCCAATATGCAGACATGGGCGCCCCACCTCAGTTACCTACAAGCATACGTCGCTGGCCTAAGGCTCCCACGTCCTTTCTGCCCCCATATAACTCGAAGAAATTGCTCAAGCCATATAAACCAAATGTAAGTGGGTGGCCCGATGATTAAACTAGACCACTCAAGAGGATAGGTAGCAATGGAAAAGAGTCTGAAATTAGCCGTGGGGCTCATTGGATGGTCACAAGATTCCATTAGCGATGTTTTTGGCGACGGCGAAGACGATATGAGAGCGGTAGACGCGTTGAGGTCGTTGAATCTCAATGATCGCATGGCAATAATTGCCACATATCCAACCATTCGCGTAGTGCAGTCACAAAGCTACGGCTATATCACACTGGACAAACGTTACCTCCTCCTCTTCCGCAAGGTTCTTCCCCCTACCACGGAGATTGCCGCCAGAATTGCATCAGCCACTGAGGCGGCCGAGTTTACCCAAAACTTCATGACTTACAACGAGGGGGCTACCTTTGTCGTTCGAGCAAACAGGCTCTAAGTAGGTTTGAAACTCGTTTGGTCGTACCCCCTTTCTCACACTTATTCAGGAGTAAAAATAATACTACAGCTGCTAGCCAGTCTCCTCGTCTTTGTTTATGGCCTTATCTCCCGGTTTCCGATTCTACCAAATATTTTAGTCAATGAGGCGCATTTTGTGTACCTTTATGTAGCTGGTTATGCGAAGATTGATGCCCATTCGCTCATTAGTCTGAGAGGCGGCGCCGGTTATGGCTAACCAGACTTGACGCCAATCCGCTCCCAATCAAGGGAGGTAGGTACAGGAGCGCTACCCATTTATCCTGCTGCTAACTCTCCCGTCTCCGCGCCCGATCCTTGCCCCCAAAGCCTCTCTATCCCATTGAGCGGCTGCTCGCTGAGCTAAGCGCTTGGCTCTTCGCATGGTCACGTGGAATGATGCAGCCGGTTTGATCAGCCATGATGGACTTTGTAAAGTGAGTTCTTCATGTGGCCACCGAGCATTGATTGACCAAAAGTAGAGTTGGATTGCTGTCGTCATTCGACTCACATACCCGATACTTGTTGACCCTACGCTCAAAATCTCGACCCAATGACTATCACTCTTTGATCCTGTTTCGCCTCTCTCCTGCCTCTGCCGATGTGCCTCAGTTCTATGCTATGGAATCAACATGTCCCCATCTCGGCGCTGATCTTTCTCATGCTGATCTTGAACTTGATTCCGATCCTGATATGGAAGAGATGACTGCCGCTGTGGTGTGTCCTTGGCATCGCTATGACTTTGACTTGCGCACTGGGGAGAGTTCTACCGGCCTGAAAGCATGTGCATATCCCGTTGAGATACGTGGCTTAGACGTATGGATCGGATCTCCTGGCGAGGGCTTATGGGAGGTCGTAGAGAAGCGACCGGTCTCGGAAGGTAAGTGCAGTATACTTATCACTCCCACACAATTCCTATTCTGTGTATTCCAGAATTTGCAGAGTCCAAGGCCGACATGAATCGAGCCGACTATGAGTCCCCCAAAAGTTCGACAGATAATGTTCCGACGCTAGAAGGGCTTTCTCTACAAGATGATGAGCCGGAACCTCGGACGTTGATGGAGTGGGCATGCCGCATCCTCAACACGTCGAATCCAGAGCGAAAAGTAAAATTTCCGGAGTTTGTGTTATCTTACCCCTAATATTTATTACATATTTCAGGTTACGCTTACTAGACGAGCAGCCTCCGCCTGGCGAACTGGTCGAATCACATCAACCGGCCAAAAGAAACCCGATCCCGCCGAACCCCCCGATGTTCCACCTCGAGAAAATATGACCACAGTCCAGCCCGGCAAGGTGGGAAAGCGTGGCAAGGCAGGAAGTGAGCGCAGTCGGATTGCTATCATACATGCACTCGCAAACATCGAGCAATGGGCGTAAGTGTTTACTCTTCTCGGTATGAGCTACTAACGTCTAATTCCGAACGATAGAATAGACTTGGCGTGAGTTCTCATACGAGTTGGCTCGATGGATTTTCCCGATCACAGTGCGCAGTTGGGACATTATAGCTCGATTCGGGAGTGTGAAAGTTGCTGGCGAACCACTCCCACCTCAATTTTTCACCGACTGGGTCAAGGTGGCCGAAGATGAAGCCAAGTATGTACAATAGCACACTCTGCGTATTTACTCTCCCATTTACCACTGTATACTGTAGGCACTTCTCCTTGCTCTCAGCCCGCCTCGTCCAGCTCAATACTTTTTTCGGCTCCCAAGCCGTTCATGCCGGCCTCTGGGAATCCGCTACTCGCACTGCGCATTCGCTCCCCGCTCGACTGTGCATTATCCACCTTGTACACGAAGCGAGAGGACTAGATGTAAACCCGACTACGATTGAAAAGTTCAGAGCTGTTGGGGATTTAGAAAGCGTGAAAGTTTTGGAAGTTATCCATTGGGACGAGGTAACGGTGAGCAATATGTGATTTGTTGCGTATCATTTCGGATGATTCGACAAAGCCGGGCACAGCATGTTACAGCGGGACACCGGTGGTTCACTTGGGCGTGCGCACTACTAGGCGAAGATCCGGTAGAAGCATTCAGGCGTGAAGTCAGGGCACATTTCTCGGGAGCTCTCAAAGTAAGCTAAACCGCTCACATTGTGTGTGCGTGTCTTACAAACCTCTATATTAGGGCCCGTTTAATACAGCCGACCGAGCGCGGGCGGGCATGGGTCCCGAATTCTATGAAAACCTCAGGGGCGAGGCTTCTGACCGGGATAACCCTCGGGTAGAAAGTGAAGGGAAAACCTCAAACACGCTCCCTCCTATCGATAGCTCAACTGTGAAACCAGGGGAGTATGTTGGCGCAGACGGAAGCGTGGTGATTGGATATTAACACCGCTACCCTTTATCTGGCTATCTTGCTAAGGCTTGACGCAATTTCTTTAATTTCTTTTCAGAATGAGTATTGGCGTACATCCATCAGGTTCACAATTACAAAGTTATTCGATGGCGCTTGTCTTCCTATCCCCACCCTCGGGGGCGACTTCATCGCTTGCATTTTCTTGAGGGTAGGTCTTTTGCACAGGGTTGGAATTTAGCGCAGCGTCTGCCTCGTCCATCGTATTATCCGCAGGACCAGCCTCCTCTGGTTTGTCGAGTGCTAAGCCGCCTTGGACCAATTTTCCGATGAGACCACTCAAGAAACGCGAGTACAAGAGTGGACAGTGTTGGTTACCGATGGCAACCATATCCGATGCGAGAGACACCGGCAATGGTACCACAAGTTGCATAATTCGCTTCGACTGTGTGGGTTCAAGGAACGGCGCAAATTCCGGCCTGAGCATCTAGTCGACGATGAGCATACAGCGGAAAGATATAATGAGTAGCAAACCTTGATCAAGAATGCTGTCGCAAAGCTGATGAAGACAAAGTGCTCGTCGGGCGCATACACTCATGGATTTGGTTGGTAATTGCTGGACAGTAAACTGAAATGGCTTACTGAGTTGCTTGCTCAGTACAAGCACTTCTACTGCGGTCCTCACAACTTCCGACGCGGCTTTGTAACACTGGGAAAACTGCATTAAATGTAGATGTAGATATTTGAGAAGTGGAGCCCCTTACCATATCGAAGAATACCTTGGCATGCTGCGGTTCATGCTGAAACGCCTCTTGAAATACAAACGAAAAGATGACCTGCGGTAGAAAATGAGTATAATATGAGGGATAATACGGCCTGTTACACACCAGACGGGAGTAATTCGATAGACTGTATTGAATTTACATATCAGTCTCCACCTAAATACAAAACTACGGTGACTCACAAAGGCAACAAATTACACCTATATTCGCAAGCCGGATCTATCTACAGATTAAGCTTTGCCCTTCAATATATAGTATAATACGTACTATTATGGTCTGATTCTGTCGCAAACTGTTCGTGTATTTCGCTTTCAAGAGCCATTAGTTCTTTATCCGATTCGTCCGCTAAGCTTAGGAGGTCCACGCTCTGCGAAAGCCATGACACGAAGTCCCCAAACAAAATGCTTGGGCGGCATACCTTGTCTAGTGGCGCTGGTAAGCCGGGATTTGAGAGTGCCGCTGTAAGGAATCGGGCGGCGACCCATAGGATTCGGGCGTACGCCAAGAGGTGTATATCCGTCGGTAAACTATCGAACAGTTAGACCCAAATTATCATTCGAGAACATGGCGAGACTCACTTGTATGCGCTGCGCCAATACCGGTCATGCGACTTGAGAATCAAGTGATCCTCTCTGATGCTCGGCGGCCGTCCAATCTGTGTTGCGCCAGACTGATCCCTATGGACAAAAGATATAAGAGCGGGCAGGGGACAAGGATTCTATGCTTACAAGTAGAAGCAAACCAACCAAGTGCGGGTCCGATTCAAGACCTCACGCTCTTGTGCTTCACCCGTCACCTCCCCTTGCCAGGGCAGATGCAAATTCAAGTCGGTGGCTATCCTGCAATAATTAACCATCCAATCAATTCACGTCTTCTTCAGTCGCTTATCTGGAATACGTACTTGATTGCCAGACTCAGATACAACCAGGTGCGGTCCTCCTCCCACCGATGCGCTGGAATGGGGTATGCACTCATAAGCGTGTACGCTTGGACGAGTTCGATGCTTTTCCGCCCCTCAATAAGTGCCTTCGCGGCGAGTTGCTTTGCAAAGTACATCGTGATGGCGTAAAGCTCAGGGCGCTCGCGATAGTAGTGAGAGGATATGGCACAGACTGGGGAGGGCCAATACATTAGGCGGGGCGGTAGTCAGGAGGCGGAAGATACACCTACTGACTGTGAACAAAAATGGGCACCGTCCAAACACAAACGAGGGTGTATGCATATTGGGATCCAAGATACCGATGTGTGGCTACGAAAGGCTCATCAGCCCTTCAGCTTCGTCCCCTTTTCCTATACACCTACGTTTAATTTCTCAAAATATCTAGAAAGAGGTAATCAACACAGATTTCTTCCATCCACTCGTGCCACTCACATCCTGAATAATATTTCCACTTCTTCTTGCTTGATAATTCCATGCGTCAAGATTTCTGGTGGCATCTGCCTTTCGATGATCATTCGCCTCAACTCGGGGTCCGCGCTGGGTCCAGCCTCGAAATACGTCAAATTAGCTACGCCCGTCCGAGAAGCCTCTTCCTCAACCGTGCTAGACGCTCCTACGTCACTTTCACGTCGGGAGCGGCTTGAATTCAGCGCGAGGTCAGCAAACAATCCAACAGGCGCAGTCGACGGTGGGATCGAGTGGGACGTCTCGTCCGGCTTCGGATTAGCTTGAGGGAAGTGAACAGATATGGGTGGACGGCTGCTAATTCTGTCGTTTGTTTCCTATTTCCACCATGCATATTATTGTCAAGACTCAATCTCTCAGCTTTGGACCCAACCTTACCTGATCCTTGGCATCCGGCGTACTTCCCCCCGAACTCGTAGCACCCTCATCTAGATGCATCGGGGGACGGGCGAGAGGCGGCAACTCGCTTTGCACGCGCGAGAGGCCCGTCGCCTCGGCACCAGCTGACCCGATCAGTGAGGCCAGATGGGTTTGTCGAAGGGACTCAATCCAGTCGATGACGCCTTCGTCAGGATAACGTTCGGAAGTACTAGCCGTCTGTTGTGGGATGGGGGTGTTCGAAGGGAGGCTAATTGGGATATGCATCCCGGGATTATGGATCTGTACCGGGGGGGGGGGGATCGCAAGTGTTGTATGAGAAGAATGTGATTCGCCGGGCTTACTTGGCGTAAGAGGGTATTAATGATTTGGTCCTTCTTCGCTAACTCGCGTATAAGCAGCTCGCGTTTACTTTCCAATGCAACTGCAGTTAATACCTCTTCTTGCTAATAAAACTAGTATCGCAACGCACTTGACAGCAGGCCCATGCCTTCTCCCCTCGACGACACAGTTCTTGTTTGCATTCTGGCATCTTTGGCAAACGTTATGCCCTTCTTCGAAGATACATCTCATCTGGATGACGGGAATAAGGGTTGGAGTCGGCGCCGGGGCGGGGTATGACCAGCGCACAATTAGGGTATTTGACGGAAGGTGGAGAGCGAGTCAGCCGATCCGAACAATGCAATCCCAAAACATCCATTTAACGAGATAATAATTGTTCAAGTACCACAAGACCAGATCGCGGCACATAACCACAAGGTCGAAGGCGCGGTTTCGAGATTGTGACATCGCGTAAGCATCAATTGTACATTTGACATGCGATAAACGCGAGGGACAAACCTTGAGCCGTTTACAATGGGAGCACGCTCCGGGTCTAGGTACATCAAACGGAGGGTACAAATTAGCCAAAATGCCAATGAAAGGATAAGAAAGAAAATGCATAGAACATTGAAACCTTCCGGTCCATACAATTCCTATGAACCATCCCACTGATCCAAAACCGCACAAAATCAGGATCTGTCCCTGATACCCCATCATTTTTCCACTAAATCATGTCAAAACGCGAGCCAACCAGGCAAAGAGTCACTTGTGGGCACCAGCGCGATCACCAGCAAGTGAATTGCGCTATCCACTAAACAGCTCCGGCTCACAAAGAGGAATAATTCGTTACTTCAACCCAACCTCGCCACCAAGCCGAGAATGAAGAACAGCAATCAATTGACTCACAGTCTCGTAAATTTGCCCCCCGCCTGCCCATCATTGAATTCTTTGGTATAATTAATCCCGCTGGACGACGGGTTCATGGTGTACATCTGGGGGAGGTCCACCCCCGAATGCATAGGCAAAGAGGGTATGGCGCCGGGAGACAAGTCCGGGGCCTTCGTCAAGTGATCGTATTCGTCTCCTGGCGGAGAGCGCGGGCGTTTTTCGCCTGCGTAGGTGGGAGGTGGGTCGGACATGTGTGTGATGGTCGTCTGATGCAGCTATCAGAGTACTCCCTGAGACGCTGATCATCACTCATCTCAGGCTACGCGCTCGGCGCTTAACTGACCACCAAACAAGCGAAAACTCTTACCACACAAACCGGTGAGGCTAGTGGAATAACTAAACCAGTGGCAAAATAGGGGGCTAGCGCAGTCATTCGGCTTATTACCATCACCCGCATTCCCGCGGTGTTCAAATTACCAGTGTTTCTACCTAGCAGATCACCCGTTTCATAACTGAGAATTTGTTTCAGAGCATGAACATGGCGAGCATTGCCACTCAACCAAGCTTCACAAACCGCAACTCGATAAAATTCGTGAGAGCTCCTAAGACATGGGGGAGCCAGACGCGTCATCTTCTGCCACGGCCTGGCTCTCCGCCGACAGCAGTCCTTCCTGTGTGATCCCTTCCATCTACACAACAGATAAGTTCATCGAATTTCGCCAATAGGACTGTCTTGTACTTACAATCTCCCTAACTTCCGCAGCGCTAGGACGACCTTCAGGCTCAAAAGACCAGCACCTCTTAAGCAGCGACCAAAAGGTATTTCCGTGTTTGCTGCTGTTAGGTATATACTCCTGAGGTCGCTCTGGGTGTTCTTTGTTCATGACCACCGCAAACATAACGGCGTGTTCGTTTTTCCCGGCATAGGGGACATCGCCTGTAAGGGCCTCCTAAGTTGATTCACGTTAGCAGTTTTCAAGGTGAATACAAGCCGACAACGTTACCAGCATAGTCTAGGTTCAAGCTCACGTTAAGATCATCATGTGGATGTTACAGAACTTACCATGCCAAGAGCATACACATCTGCTTTAACGCTATATGTAGTCATCCCAGTTAGCAGCTCTGGCGCCTGAGAAACCCCGTCTGATCAGTGGGTCGATTTGTCCAAGTTAGAAAAGCGTACCGCCCATCTTGTTGAGACCAGCGTTTTTGTTGACGTCTTGGAAAATTTTAGAGTATATTCTTGTAGGTTGGCATTGCCAAAGTCAGCAAGTAGGGGGAAACCATTGTCGGATATAAGAATGTTAGGCTATTCCGGGGTCAATATGTACTCCAAAATCGCGACTCTTCTGAACTTACTCCTTTCAGGTCGCCGTGTACCTGTCAGCCGATTGCAATCAGCATAATGGGACAAAAATAGCAACGCGGGTGACTAACAACGCCGGCCTGGTGTAAGTACGCGAGGCCATCGGATATTTGACTATTCTGTCGATAAATGAGTACAGCTGACTGAGAGATAAAGTGATACATTCAAACATACGATTTGACAACGATTTGCTTCAGGGTGTCGCTCGAGATAGGTGTGAAGGCTTCCGTTTTCTTGCCACCTTGATACCATGCCGATTTGATCTCGGAATTGAACCAACCCAAGAAGTCCCTGTATGTTGCGATGATGGCACCGCGACCACGCATACAACTCGTGGGCAATGTGCTGTACGAAGTTTAGCCCCACCGCACAGTATTGCAAGGAGGTACTCACTTTCAAAGGCTTTTCACCCGAAATACTCGAGGAAACGTTTATTCTTAGGGTCTTAATAGCAACCTTAGTCTTGTTCCACAAAGTACCCCGGTAGATATCTCCGAGCCCGCCGCTGGATATGGGGTATATGCTGCACGAAACTGGATCCAACTGATCAGTAAGGTTTACACACCCGTGGTCGCCAAGGCACGAAACGATTTCTTCGATGGTCTAAGACGGCGGTAAACACAAGAGCATCGAGAGAGAATTAGGAACCACGGCACCATTGAGCTAGTGATTTCCGTATTCAACGGACGAGTCTGTTGCTGTACTTC
Source organism: Ceratobasidium sp. 394 (assembly GCA_019616325.1). Taxonomy (NCBI): domain Eukaryota; kingdom Fungi; phylum Basidiomycota; class Agaricomycetes; order Cantharellales; family Ceratobasidiaceae; genus Ceratobasidium; species Ceratobasidium sp. 394. The sequence goes on from WSTG01000583.1 coordinate 12,110, forward strand.
AGGCTCGGGTTCGCCCTTTTGGGAGGCCGAATGAGGACTATATCAGGGTTCGGGTACAAACTTACGCTCTAAGGGGGTATGATAGCATCAGTAACTAGATGGGCGGGCGAAGAATCACAAGTCCGCTTACCTTTCATGATATGGCCACGTTCAACTCCGGGTCAGTATTAGCCATGGTTTTACTGATATAATGTACCTTCTGTAAGAATTGGATGAGTTTAAATCAAGGGCGAGATAACCGCCAAGGTCTTACGTAGGTCTTGCTGGCCATGGCTGGCTTGCTAACTCTGTCGGATATTATCTGAGCAAGGCCGACTTCATCTCCTGGGAAGAGTGTTCCGACGTTCGTAAACTAGAATCGGTCATGGGTGATTTTAGGATATTGACTAGCAAGAATGTAACAACACGTACGCTCTGGGTGGGTAGCTGTTCGTATGATTATAATGAGTAGATTCCAACAATTCAGTTGGAACATATTCACAGGTCTCTGTGTAGGGGCAGGAACTGGTGTTTCGCGGTTGTTGCGTCGCATTTGTAGCTGCCCGAAGAGGATTAATTGAGGGTTCCGTCATTAGTACGGATTAGACATACAACCTAATACGCCAGGTTCGATGAGTTAGGCGGACCCCAACTCTGAGCCAATCCTTGTCTACTAACCTGTAGGAGCTACGACCGGGCGTACGGGATCATGAACGTAACCACGCGTGTCGCCATAACAACTCACACTCCAAACCTCCGAAGACAATGAGCAAAGTTCGGTTTCATGGGTGACTCGACTTACTTTCTATAGTAATTTTTAGTGAGGATAACGCATATAGGTTAGGACCAATACGACTCACGGGCTGCACAAAACCAACGAAACCAAATGGATTACCTATCCGAAATCCTGGGGATAGAGGCACTTACATTCGTAACCTAAACGACTTTCATTACTTAACCCAGACTTCTGTTCGTGTACCGTATAATGACTCACTTGCTAAAGCCAGATGTTCGGAAAAAGTTCAGCTAGGCAAATCAAGCAAAACGTAGTTCGACTTACGATTGAGAGCTGATCAGATTTCGAGCAAGGTGTTTGTGAAATTAAATGCTGTGAGGTGCTCGATAGCGCGACTTACAGGCTGGAAAGGCGGTAAATCATCAAAAGAGAGTGCAGATCTCATATCTCTCCGTTAAGCACACACCTTCTGTATGGGGTTTTATATACCCGCTTTGTTAGCGTGCATCAGGTTATTGGTGCCGGTCAACCCACGATATTCTGAAAGTGGTTCCATCAAGAATGGTTCTTATTGTGAATTTACGTTCTGTAACACCTACCCACTTAAGGGTAGAATCGGCGTGAATGAACCACCAAAAGAATCTTTCCACTGCCTCACCTTGTCAAACCTATATTGTTCTGAACCGGGACTGGGCTGCGCCTCAGCGGGGGAACCGTAGAGGGAGTTCTCGATATCTTCTTTGCTCATATCTTTTAGTACTTGCGAAATAATCAGGAATGATTCGACCCAGGGATGCTAACAGGTAATTCAGACATAAATTGTTCATGACGACACTGCGAAATGCTTACTCCCGCGATAACCGGTAAGTCATCAACTTGCGATTCGTCGTCGGTTTCGATATCCTCCCACTTGTATACGTGCCCTTAATCAGCGGAATGACTTTGTTCGCAAACGACGCCAACGTACCTGATCCTGCATAATATACCTTGTTAGCACGTATCAAGGATCAAAAATAGAATATGCAGCTTACTTCTTCTTGGGAATCGGCATCCACCTCCTCCAGGAATCTGACCTTACGGGTTGCGAGCTGACTGCCCTCGGGCGTTTCCTTGTTCGCGCTGCTTCCATGGGGCGTTGAGCTCTTGAAAGGTTCGTCGGCCTTCCTTAAGCTGTCTACCCGGCCGGCATGGAAAGGGCCCGGCTGGCTTGTGTATGCCTCGCGTATTGACGAGCTGGGTGTAGGATGGGAAGCGCCATCTTCACTCTGACACGAACTTTGTTAGAGTGTCAAATGACCGACACATTATTGGCGATTACTATGCACCATATCCTGTGAAGCTTGAAGTCAGTACGTTGAAGTAAAAGAGAAAGTTTGATAGAACCATTATGTTCCGAGAAAATCCTGGATCCGGAGCGTAGCTGTCCTGGTAACCTTTTCCCTATAATGGACGCATATTCAAGTGATATCGATACCAACTACAACGCGAATGGTACCCACGGGCTATAGTGTGGTAAGCCCCAAAATAGCCGATTTTAGTCTCAAAATCCTTACCGTCTTGGCGGTACGGTCGTGAGGTAACGTCAGATCATCAACCTTGGCAAATAAGCGATCTCACCGGCTGATATATAGTCAATATTATCAACGGGTTTGTTAAAAATTAGGGTCACATACTTCCTATATTAACACGTCACACACCGAATCGGTTAGCACGTAAATCCAAGCTATGACGCACCCTCTACACGAATAAGATAGATCAGTATGCATAGCAACTCGGTCTTGGACTCACTCACATACTATTGACCTGAATGTCAGTCCGAGAGGATCATTTTTATCTTGGTTCTACTGCAAACTTACCCTCTACACCATTCCACGTAAATCCTGGGCGTTCTTTTGAAATCCGGCTGAGTACTTACAAATCGTAATACTGGTTCCTTTAGCTCCCAAAAGCCACTACGGATCTTGCGTGCGTGCGATAATGGCGATATTCCCGCAGCCTAAAATCATGCTGACCGGTTCCGCATCGCCTCGACATCAGCTGGCTTACTCACCATTTGACCCCTGTAGAAACAGTGCCCAGAATAACAGTTTCTAACCGCAATTGTAGGCCTCGATAATCGTAAAGCTAAAGCAATATTACAAGGGTATAAATTGGAGCTCGGCGACCTGGTTCAGCGAGATACGGCGGACAAACGATGCGGGAGATTTGGAACACCGTGTGGATCAAAGCGGAAGCGGACGGCACCAATTCGACACGTGACCCTGGATCGCTCGAACAGCGCCTATGTGCGAGGCTGTTTGATATTCAAGCCGTACCGAAATATGAGTTAAACGGGAGTAGATTTTGATGTGATAACAAAGCCCGCATACATCATTGAGTGCCCATGCTCCCAAACCCCTGTTTGCCGGATTTCATGGAGTCGCAAGCTCGGTGGGAAGATAAAGCCTTCTCCCAACATCAAGTACTATCCTCACTAAAAGTATCATCTGGAGTGGTAGTAGGCTGATGCTGAATCGGAAGGAGCCCTTTCGGGGTGACTCTATGCATCTAATCCAGTAGTTTAATAAGTTAGTTGGATCATGTGGTCATTCACACCAGAGTTTTAGCTACTCACGAGATCTTGCAACTTGGCCGCACTGGGGCGATCTCGTGGCTCGTTGGCCCAGCAGCTCTTCAGCGTTGACCATAAAAGACCACCATGTTCAGAATTGTCAGGCATATGGCTTCGAGGCCTCTCGGGATGCTGATTCATGACCATGACAGCGACCACTACGGCTTGGTCTCCCTTTCCGAACCATGGTAGGCGACCTGTGATCGTCTCCTGTATAGTATAGCGCTCATATAATGACACTGCCACATAATGCGGGCACATACCAGTATAGTCTAGGTTTCAGTGGATTCATGAGGTGAGTTTAGCTCTGGTATTGGCGGAAATTAACCCACCATTCCTAACGCATATATGTCTGCTGGAATACTGTTTGACACCGTTCCCTTGAGCACTTCTGGAGCCTGTATCAGCCAAATATTGAGTATATAAACATGATCTGCAAGTTGGTGGATTCACCGCCCATCGCAAAGATAATGAGACAATGGATGACGTGTTTGTAAACTCCAATGTATATGCTTGAAGCGTTGCGTTACCAAAATCCGCCAATAGAGGAACACCGCTCTCGGAAACAAGAACGTTGGACTCCTCG